>AWOL01S0149973.1:0-10020 GCA_000715115.1 Nicotiana otophora
CTTTTAAATCCAGCCTCACATCCACATCCTCTACGTGAGTCAAATCACTGAACTTGCATTCCAGGTACTCTATTTTTGTCCTACCCAACTTGAAAATTTTTTACTCCAGGGTCTGTGTGCAAACCTGCCTCGCATTAACACCATTTTATGTCTCTTCCATCAGTACTATGCCATCCGCAAATAACATGTACCTTGAACCTCCCCCTTGAATGTGACGTATCTGAATATCCATTGCCAAGGCAAATAAAAATAGGCTATGCGCGGACCCCTAATGCAATCCCATCATGACTGGAAAGTGTCCATAGTAACATCCCACATTCCTAACCACGGGTCTTAACACCATCATACATATCCTACATCACTCTAATATATGCTACAGGCACCCCTCTAGCCTCCACACAACTCCAAAGAACCTTCATCGAGACTTTGTCGCAAGTTTTCTCTATGTCAACGAACACCACATGTAAGTCCCTCTTTCTGTCCCTATATTGCTCCATTTGTCGCCTAATAATGTGAATGACTTCAGTAGTCAAACACCCTGACATAAAACTGAACCAGTTCTTTGAAGTAGATACATTTTTGTTCAACCTTGCCTCCATCACTCTTTCCTACTGTGACTAGCATCTTGATACCCCTATAATTATTACAATTTTGGATATCACCCTTAGTCTTGTATAATGTAATCATCGTACTCCACCTCCATTCTCCAAGCATCTTCGTCATCTTAAAAATGACATAAAGAACCTAGTAAGCCATACTAAGTCTGCCTTGTCTACGTTCTTCAAATATTCCACAGGGATCACGTCTGGCCCGGTTGCTCGACCTTGTTCATCTTACACATAGCCCATATAACCTCTTCAACCTTGATACGCCTGCAATATCTAAAATCCTTACTACTCTTGGAATGTTCCAAGTCCCCCAGCATAATATTCCTATCCCTCTTCTCGTTCAAGAGTCCGTGAAAGTACGACTACCATCTTCATCTAATAAGAGAATCATCCACCAAAATATTTCCACCCTTGTCTTTTATGCATTTAACGTGGTCTAGGTCACGGGACTTCCTCTCCCTTACCTTGGCTAACCCGTACAACTTCTTGTCCCTGCCTTTGGCTGCAAGTTCTTCATACAAACATCTAAAAGTTGCAGCCTTAGCCTCCCTAACGGCTAACTTCGCCTCCTTTTTGGCCTTCTTATACCCTTCTATATTTCTACTCCTCTCCTCCTCATCTTTGCTCATCACTAGCTTCAAGAACTCTGCTTTCTTGGCTTCCACTTTTCCTTGAACTAGTCGTACCCCCTAGAAGTCTCCCCGGTATGTCTATTGAAGTCTCCACCTATGAATAGCTTATCAGAGTGTGGAACTGCTCGCACAACCTCATCCAAGTCTTCCCAAAAGTGTCTTTTAACCTCCTTGTCCATGCCCGCTTGAGGTGCGTAAACACTAATAATGTGACCCCCACCCCAACAACAACTATCTTAATAGAGATCAACTTGTCATTGACCCTCTTAACATCTACCACTAGCTCTTTTAGTTCCCTATCAACCAAATAACCTACCTATTTCACGTCTCTTTAGTACCACAGTTTTAACCTATCTAAATCCCGAGCCTTAGTTCTTACCCTTCTAGTCTCCTAGACACAAGCTATATTGATCCTCCTCTTATGGAGAATCTTATATAACTCATTAGATTTCCCCCATCCATCACCCCATCTGAGGATATGACCTTATTCTACAATTGTTCACCACTACCACTATATGAATATTAAGTGAGCACTACCACAGTACAATTGAAGAGACTCAGAGAGAAGAATAATGACTAGAGCTTAAATGAACTAATTAAGAGACAAGTTAAGAGGATAAATTGGCAAGTAAAGTACTTTACTAAAGCACTAATGCTAGAGAAATCAGCAGAGAAACCAAACGAACAACATGAATCAAAATTGAGTATAGGCAAGCAAAGAGTCAAAACGAAATGAATCAAACCTAAAACTAAAAGACATCAATCTGTCCTACAAACAGACAAACTTGTATTGTACTATACTATGGCAATTATATAGATCACAAGAAAATAAGACAGAAAGGAGGCAAGAGATATGAAGGTACCAACTCAGGGAGTAAGAACCTGGTTATGGCCACGAACGACATGGCATTATTGGAGCACCTGACTGCCGCTAGCCATTGTCGGCGCGTGTACTTCACACGCTTCTTCTCCGATCGCCTCCATTGGGTTTGGTTTCTAGATCACTTGAATACACCACCACAAGAAAGCATTATAGGAAGGATAAAAGAAAAAAATAAAAAGGACAATAGATATGGAGGAGTCTGCTACAGGGGAGAAGAGAATGGTGAAAAGAGGGCGAAAAAAGAGGCATGAATTAGAGGGTGGAAGGATAGAATATAAGGGAGAAGAGAAGAGAATAAAGAATAGAAGATAAAAAGAGGGAGGGCACTTAGCTGGGTTTTCGGTGGGCTCCCTGTGGTGGCATAAAAGGAGGGGAAATCACAGTGGGTCGTCGATGATGGCACAAGTGGGGGGGGGGGGGGGGTAGGGAGAACACTGTTACCAACAAAGAGAGCGAGTCAGAGAAACCACAGATGAAAAAGGAAATCTTCAAGGAGAATAGCTGTTGTTGCACCCTATTTTGCACTAGTCAAGACATGATTCAACTTGTGGTGTCTCTGTTGTTGATGATAGAGAGGTCGCCGCCTAATATTTAAAGGTATATTAGAGTACCTATTTAATTACTAAGTCATATTCCTTATAGGCCTACGAACCAGTGAGATTGTTGTCACGGCCCAAAATTCGACTAGTAGTGATGGTACCTAACCCACCCGTTAGGTAAGCCACTTAACCACTAACCAATTTCAATAATAATTAATAATGCAATTTAAGTAAAGAATTATCTTAATCTTATATATTCTCCAAGAACTGGTAGTACAAATCATGAGCTTATAAGAATAGAGTTTACAATGCCGGTATGAAGTTAATAAATCATCTGTTTGAAAAGTACATAAACAGAGTTTTATGAATCTAAGGCTACCATGAACAAGAGGCAACTACAACTGGAACACAGGTACATCTTCAGATCCAGCTCCCAACGAACACAGCAATAGCAACAGCCAACATCTGCACGCAAGGTGCAGAAGTATAGTATGAGTACAACCGACCCCATGTACTCAATAAGTAACAAACCTAACCTTAGGTTGAAAGTAGTGACGAGCTTGTACCAAAGTCGGGTCCCAACTTCAATAACTAACAATAATTGATAACAACATAAAACAAGTAATACCAGAAGTAGCTCAACAATCAAATGCTCAACAAAAACATGATTACCGAAAATAGTTCTGCCTTTCAAATACATCAATGAAAACCCAAATCGTTTACCGGAGTTGCAAAAAATATGAATAAGTTTGAAAATAATAATTTTCCCAAAATCCTTTTAATAATAAATAAGATGTTTCATTTGCTTTCCAGATAACCAGTGTAAAACAAATGCATCACTATGCTCATCTGCCAACTTGTGTGAGAAATCATGAACGATGTGATACCGTACAACATGAGGAAAATACATCCTTATGCATGTATGTCATGTGTGCATGTCAATACAATGTATCTCAGAGATGAACTCATGTGCTCACACTCTCAGAGTACTCAATCTCACTTAGAAATAAAAAGGAATATCGAAAATTAAATGATTTTGTATTAACTTCCATACCAATCCCACAAAGGATTGTTCATGGAACTACTATCGAGATTCTTCGGACGCACAATTACTCAGTACTTTATATGGTCAATCCGGCCCATGGAAGATCCATCCTGGAATATACACATCAACTGATCATCAGTCACTCAGTACCGAGAAGTGACAATCGAGCCGGTGGAGAAGATCCATCTCCAGGTATATATTACTTCAGACAAGATCCATGTCCTGAGAAGATCCATCCATCCCTCAATAATATCAACCACGCTCACTGGGGGTGTACAGACTCCGGAGGGGATCCTTCAGCCCAAGCGCTATGAACCGCACGGATAACTCACGTGCTGCACAGACAACTCACGTGTTATAGTATCAATATCTGGATCCGCAAGGACAACCCACGTGCTGCACGAACAACTCACGTGCTATGTAAAGCCTATAAGGCCTGCTGCGGGCGGGCATCCCCGATCCACATAATAATAATAATAATAATAATAATAATAATAATAATAATAATAATAATAATAATAATAATAATAATAATAATAATAATAATAATAATAATAATAATAATAATAATAATAATAATAATAATAATAATAATAATAATAATAATAATAATAATAATAATAATAATAATAATAATAATAATAATAATAATAATAATAATAATAATAATAATAATAATAATAATAATAATAATAATAATAATAATAATAATAATAATAATAATAATAATAATAATAATAATAATAATAATAATAATAATAATAATAATAATAATAATAATAATAATAATAATAATAATAATAATAATAATAATAATAATAATAATAATAATAATAATAATAATAATAATAATAATAATAATAATAATAATAATAATAATAATAATAATAATAATAATAATAATAATAATAATAATAATAATAATAATAATAATAATAATAATAATAATAATAATAATAATAATAATAATAATAATAATAATAATAATAATAATAATAATAATAATAATAATAATAATAATAATAATAATAATAATAATAATAATAATAATAATAATAATAATAATAATAATAATAATAATAATAATAATAATAATAATAATAATAATAATAATAATAATAATAATAATAATAATAATAATAATAATAATAATAATAATAATAATAATAATAATAATAATAATAATAATAATAATAATAATAATAATAATAATAATAATAATAATAATAATAATAATAATATATAAAACTAATATGGCATGCTGCAGCGTGCAGACCGATCCCATAATTATCCTCACAATCAGGCCCTCGGCCTCGCTCAGTCATCAATCTCTCCAGTCTCTCAGGCTGACAATGTCATGAAACTAGCCCAAAATGATGATATGATGCATCAATACATAACAATAGAGACCGCGATATGATATGCAATGGAAGGAATATGATTGAGTATGAAATTTTAATTTAAACAAATAATTCACAGCAATATGACCTTTGTGGTCTCAATAATACTGGCGCATGGCCTCAGCATCATTTTTAATATGATTCTCAGCTCAATTTCTTTAACATATAAAACTGCATAGAAAATGCCAAGATTATTTGACTACAAAATTTCATGGAAACAATTACGTCATAATTTCTATGGTGCACACGCACAAGCTCGTCACCTAGCATGTGAATCACCTCCCAATAATTCACATAATACATATATTTAGTGTTCATAGCCGCAGCTCCAAGATTAAAAGAGTTACTTACTCGAACAAGACGAATCCAAATTCCGAGCAAGATCAAAATGCTCATGAAATTCCATTCGGCACTTATCAACTCCTGAACAGCTTGAATCTAGCCACAATAAATTTGATTCAGTCCACACAATTAATAGGAATTAATTCCATATCAAAATATAAATAGTTTCTCACAAAATCCGAAATTACACTCCAAAAATCGCCCATGGGGCCCACATCTCGGAATCTGACGAAACTCACAAAATTTGACAGCCCATCCAATTACAAGTTCAACCATACTAATTTCACTCAATTCCGACTCTAAATCGATGTTCAAAACTCAAAAAATCGTTTTATGAACTTTAGGCCAACACCCCCAATTTCCTCTTTCAATTCATCAACTAATTGCTAAAAATGAAGATGGATTCATGAAATATAATCACAAAGGAGTCAAGAACACTTATCCTAATTTTTGTAGAAACATTCCTAATTAAAATCGCCCAAACCGAGCTCTAAATTCCCAAAATGGGTGAAAATATCAAACCCTCAAACTTAAAGGGTTCTGCCCAGGCTTTTTGCACCTGCGGAGCCTAGGCTCGCACCTGTGCACCTGCTTCTGCAGAAAAATGTCACACCTGCGCTGCCAGACTTCCTCACCATTTTCCGCTTCTGCGAATCCTTGCCCGCATCTGCGCAATCGCAGGTGCGGAAATCCCATCGCACCTGCGACCTCTGCTGACACCCTCCAACTTCGCACTTGCGGCCAAGACCCTCGCAGGTGCGATCACACCAGAAGGGCTACAGCTTCAGCAACCTCACAACTCTAATTGTTTTATCCGGTAATCATCTGAAACTCGCCCGAGGCCCCCGGAACCTCAACCAAATACACCAACAAGTCCTAAAACATACCACGGACCTACTCAAGGCCTCAAATAATACCAAACAACATTGAAACGATGAATCGCACCTCAAATCAAAATCGATGAACTTTGAACTTTCAAATTCTATATCGTGTGCCGAAACACGTCAAATCAAACCGGAATGACTTCAAATTTTGCACACAAGTCATAAATGGCATAACAAAGCTATTACAATTTCAATAATTGCATTATGACCTCGATAACAAAAAGTCAACTCCGCAGTCAAACTTCGCAAAAATTCAACTTTCGCCATTTCAAGCCTAATTCCACTACGGACCTCTAAATAATTTTTCGGATACACTCCTAAGTCCAAAATTACCATACAGAGCTATTTGAATCATCAGAATTCAAATCCGAGGTTGTTTACACATAAGTCAACATCCGGTCAACTTTTCCAACTTAAGTTTTAAATTACGATACTAAGTATCCCAATTCGTTCCGATATCTCTCCGGACCCGAACTAACTAATCTGATAGGTCATAATACAGTTATAAAGCACAAATTGAGCAGTAAATGGGGGAACGGGTGCTAAAATACTCAAAATGGTTGGCCGGATCGTTACAATTATAGGTAAGGGTTCTTGTTCTTCTAAGGGAAAAGTGTTAGACATCCCTTAAAATCTACCTGAGGAGCTCCATAAGACTTAGACTAATTTTTAGGAACTAGTTATTTGTACCATGCTTAATTACTACTAAGGCATGGCTTACTATGTATTAAGGGAGTGTATATAAGGGGATGTAAGACTTAATGGGGACGTGAGATTATAAAAGAGTTATTGAAGGATGAGAGTTTTGAAAGTAGTCCATATTTTAAGGCTTGTGATTGTTAAGTCATGGAAGAAATTAACTTAAAGAATAGATGCTTGTATAATTCTAAAAGATGTTTGTAGAAAAGTGATTCTAAATGTACCTTGGTTTAAAATTCTGAAAAGAGCAATCTTTGAAAACTTATTTAGGTCCAGCAATTAAAAGGTGCAGCTATAGCTGACTGGATCCTTCAGAAAATGCAGCAAAGTTGGTTTGGGCCTGAGTTCCTTAGGAACTCAGCATGCCCAAATGTATACATGCCCAAAAAGAAAGAAGGTCATTAGAATCATGCCCCACATACTTAACATATTCAAAACATGTATGAAATGTATACTGACAAACAATTGGAACAAAAAAAATAATAATTAATTTGAATACTGCGGGAAATAATATTAATATGGTAGTTCTACTTGGCAAATAATTCACGTTGAAAACCTTTTGTTGTCATTAAGTATTAAACCCCTAAAGAACTAAATGCATCAATGAATTAACGGCTAAGGAGAAAATTCCACTCAAGGTCAATGCTCCATTTGAATCCCCCGACACTTTAAAGTTCCCAAGGGACTCAAGGTCTAGGGCAATGCTTGTGCCGGGGAGGGCAGCCCAACCTAGAGTTAACATCCACTCCCAAATACCCTCAAACACTAACAACATATTTTCCTTACGGGTTTAAATGCCAATGAGGCCCTTTCAATGTAAACTAGATGCTATAGTATTACTTACCACAAAAATATACTTTCCCTCCTAACATAAGAACATATAGTCTACCAAACAGACATATATGAAGTAAATTTAAAGGTCTGACTTTCAAACACACCTAGGTGAGGAGTAGAAACCTGACAAGTATGGTATAAACGTCTGAACATTAGAGAAGAACATGTTCTAAGGAAAGGCAAACTATACAAGGTCATATATGCAGCAACTCAACATATACAGATGTTCTTGTTTATGGCAAACCAAATGTGAACAAATTGATTTGATTCTAACACATACATAGGTTGATAATACTANGCTATACAGGGTCATATATGCAGCAACTCAACATATACAAATGTTCTTGTTTATGGCAAATCAAATGTGAACAAATTGATTTGCTTCCAACACATACATAGGTTGATAATACTACTTTAACACTTTAAAAGTCATCAATGGAGATTCGGACAACACAGTCATGACTGGCCATTTATAGAGGTTATCAAAGATATCTAGAACAAGATCAAATCTCTCAATAGGTCTGCAAGTTGCCAGATTAAAATATGGAATCCCTAAAGACTTCAACATAGTCATACTCCTAATAGTGTTAGAGTCAAATAAATTATCATGTTTAGATAGCATCAGCAAAGGTCCTTATAAGATTTAAGGATCAGATTTTGTTACAAATTAACAGTATGGAAAGGACTGGGGTAGTTCTGGACAAGACATGAAATCAAGAACCAAACAGGAACATGAAATACCTAGTTAGTTACAAGAACACTTCAAGTAAACAACAGCTTCATATAGGCAGGGAAGGTTTACACATTTATAGAATCAGGTTAAGCAAGACATGGGGATAAAGAGTTATAGATAAAGGAAAGGCATCGTATTAAAACAGGTTTAACTCAAACCTAAGTATGAAATGATCATGCTTCTCCTTTTACAAATTATTACTTGGTTATAGTAGAGCAACTAGGTCCTGTTTTTAGGGAAGACAATCTTAAAAAATAAAATGCATGTCATCTTTTCAAAGACCAATGATAACCTAAAAGGATTAGAGACGGGGGGTATTATACCAAGTAAGTTTGGATTGGACATGCACCTGAAGATGTTAACTAATCAAGAAAACAACCAAGTTCCGATTGACAAGTCATCAACCATTTATAACAAAGAAAGGAGATAAGATCAAGACTGTGTTATGAGGGAAAGATAATTTAGTTTTAACAGATGTGTACAAATAGAACTTCATGGGATTCCAGAAGATGAAAATTTGATTCAAACAAACCAAGTTAACAGATGCAACAACATCTAGATGAGAATGAAAATATCATAATGACCAACCAGAAATGATCTTCACGGTTTAACAGACATAAGTATGGAAAAGAGGAACATATAAACACTTAGAGCTTCATGTTTAAGTTAAAGGGTAGATATATAAACTTAAGCACCTTTAGATTCATATCAGTCATGGTTACCAAACAATAATCTTAAACACAGGACTAACATAATATAGAGAAGTAACATATAGAGGTGAAGGTTGCTACAGAATCATCGGTGAAAGACTGTAGGATTTAAGCTAGTATGCACAATCATTCAAGTCACATTACAACTTAAACATATAGGATATTATAAACTAGAAACAAAAAATCAACAAGAATCCCTTAATGGCTTAATCAATCATCGATTAAAGACTTAAAAGCATGACAAATAATCACAAATGGATATTAGACTAATCAGAACATAAGCACTAACATGCTAATCACAAACACCATAAAACAACTGTAATCCTGAGAATATAACTAACATGTTCGAAACATTCAAAGGAGATGAACAAAAGAGAGAGATGAGGGATGTGCTGACCTTTTTGAGGGCAGCAGAACAATCGAAAGCTTTCTCAGTTGCTTAAGACCCCAGGAGCCTCAAGTTTGAAGCAACGACAATACTCAGAAAATGAAAAGAAAAGAACATTAAGAAAACCTAGGCTTTTGAACTCTAAACTTTCTTAGGTGCTATCAGTGTTAGGTTGATAGTGCTCGTATTTGTGTGTGTTAGGTGAGAGCATTGAAGACCCCTTTTTATAGTGCCATTTAAGGCTCTAGGGTTTCAAAGGATTCAATTCAGATAGCAGAGGATGACGATAGTTGAGTGATGATAGCTAAGTAGTGGTAAAATCA
>AWOL01S0149978.1:0-10665 GCA_000715115.1 Nicotiana otophora
TTTTGGGCTCCTACTTTGGGGAGATCCATCATGGCAGAGTTTTATCAGTCAAACAAATAGGTACGAACTTCAGGCCACTCATAGTGCTCCAACTATTTCGAGACCTCAGAGTACTCATCTTACACAACCATCATCTTGTGCACCTCGTTCACGGGGTGCTTACAGCTATTATTCTAGCCATCCGGGTCAGGCTCAGTTCCAGTAGCCACACCCGCCGATAAGGTGTTTCGACTGTGGTAATACTGGGCACACTATAAGGGATTGTCCCAGACTTAGGAGTGGTGGACCTCCATAGGGTACACAGTCCATGGTTTCTGCTCCAGTTTCTACTCCACCTGCACAGCTAGCCAAGGGGGATGACAGGTGGGTAGTGGTCGTCCTAGAGAGGGAGGCCAAGCCTGGTGTTATGCTTTTCCAGGTAGGACTGAGGCTGTTGCATCAGATGCTATCATCACAGGTATTGTTCCGGTCTATCACAGGAATGCATCAATTTTATTTGATCCAGGTTCAACGTATTCATACATATCATCTTACTTTACTTCATATTTGGATATATCTCGTGATTCTTTGAGTGCCCATGTTTATGTGTCTATGCTTGTTGGGGATGCTATTGTGGTAGACCATGTCTATTGGTCATGTTTTGTCACTATCAAGAGTTATGAGACTAAGGTTGACCTTCTGTTACTCAATATGGTAGACTTTTATGTGATTTTGGGCATGGATTGGTTGTCGCCCTATCACGCTATTCTAGATTGTCACACCAAGAGTATGACATTGGCTATGCCGAGTTTACCGTAGTTGAGTGGAGAGGTACATTGGGTTATGTTCCTAGTAGGGTAGTGTCCTTTCTGAAGGCACAACAAATGGTTGAGAAGGGGTGCTTATCATATCTAGCCTTTGTGAGGGATGTCACTGCTGATACTACTACCGTTGAGTCAGTTCCAGTAGTGAGATATTTTCCACATATGTTTCCTAGCAGACCTACCAGGTATGCCACCAGATAGGGATATCGATTATGGTATTGAATTGGTGCCGGGCACTTAGCCCATTTCTATTCCACCATATCGCATGGCACCAGTGGAGTTGAAGGAATTAAAGAAACAACTGCAGGAGTTGCTTGACAAGGGTTTCATCATGTAGAGTATTTCGCCTTGAGACAACTCTATGAGAATGTGTATTCACTACAAGCAGCTGAACAAAGTTATAGTCAAGAACAAGTACCCACTAACACGCATTGATGATTTCTTCGATTAGCTTCAGGGTGCTCGGGTATTCTCGAAGATTGACTTGAGGTCGGGGTATCATCAACTGAAGATTCGGGATTCAGACATTCTGAAGACGGCTTTCAAGACTCGCTATGGTCACTATGAGTTTCTGGTGATGTCATTTGGGCTGACTAATGCCCCAATAGCCTTTATTCACTTGATGAATAGTGTATTCGATCCACATCTTTATTCCTTTGTCATCGTATTCATTGAAGACATATTGGTATATTCTCGCAGCCGAAAGGATCATGAGCAGCACTTGAGGATCGTGCTCTAGAGCCTGAGAAAGAATAATTTATATGCTAAATTCTCCAAGTGTGAGTTTTGGCTTGATTCGGTGCAATTTTTCGGCCATGTGGTATCTGGTAAGGGGAATAAGGTGGATCCAAAGAAGGTGGGGGCAGTTCAGAGTTGGCCCGGACCATCTTTTGCTATTGAGATCCAGAGTTTTCTAGGCTTGGTCGGGTATTATCGCCATTTTGTGGAGGGGTTTTCATCATCGCAGCTCCTTTGACCAGATTAACTCAGAAGGGTGCCCCATGTACGTGAGGTGACGAGTGTGAGGAGAGCTTTCAGAAGCTCAAGACTGCCTTAACCACAACTCCAATTCTGATTTTGTCTTCAACAACAGGTTCTTATACAGTTTATTGTGGTTCTTCACGAATTGGCATTGATTGTGTATTAATAAGAAATGGTATAGTGATTGCTTATGCTTCACGTTAGTTGAAGCCCCATGAGAAGAACTACCCAGCACATAATTTAGAGTTGGAAGCCATTAGTCACGCGCTGAAGATTTGGAGGAACTATCTCTACGGCATGTTATGTGAGGTGTTCACAGATCATAGGAGTCTACAACACTTGTTCAAGCAAAAGGATATAAACTCGAGGCAACAGAGATGGCTAGAGCTACTAAAGGACTATGATATCACCATTCTTTATCATCCCGAGAAGGCCAATGTGGTGGCCGATGCTTTGAGTAGGAAGGAAGAGAGCATGGGTAGTCTTGCTTTTATTCCAGTTAGGGAGAGACCGTTAGATTTGGATATTCAGGATTTGGCCAACAAGTTCATAAAGTTGGATGTTTCAGAGCCTAGCCGAGTTCTTTCTTGCGTGGTTTCATGGTCTTCTTTGTTTGAGCGTATAAAGACACGTCAATATGATAATCCCCACTTGCTTTTCCTTATGGACACAATGCAACATGGTGATGCCAAGGAGGTGACTATTGGTAATAATGGGGTATTGAGAATGCTGGGTCGGGTCTGTGTTCCGAATATGGATGGATTGTGCGAGTTTATTCTTCAATAAGTCCATAGTTCTCAATATTCTGTTCGTCCGGGCACCGCGAAGATGTTCCACAATTTGAGGTAGCACTACTGGTGGAGAAGAATGAAGAAATATATTGTGGAATATGTGGCTCGGTGTTTGAAGTGTCAGCAGGTGAACTACAAGCATCAGAGACCGGGTAGGTTGCATCAGAGGCTTGATATTCCAGAGTGGAAGTGGGAGTGAATCACCATGGATTTCGTAGTTGGACTTCCACAGACCTTGAGAAAATTCGATGTAGTGTGGGTCATTGTAAACAGACTGACCAACTCTATAGACTTCATTCTTGTGGTGACTACCTACTCTTTAGAGCAGCTGGCTCGGATTTATATTCGGGAGATTGTTCATCTTTATGGTATGCCGTTGTCTATTATCTCCAATCGAGGCACGCAGTTCTCATCACATTTTTGGAGAGCAGTACAGTGAAAGTTAGGCACACAAGTCAATCTAAGTACAACATTTCATCCCTAGATGGACGGACAGTCTTAGCACACTATTCAGATATTGGAGGACATGTTACGTACTTGTGTCATTGATTTTGGAGGTCCGTAGGATCAGTTTCTTCCATTAGTAGAGTTCTCCTACAACAATAACTTTCAGTCGAGTACCCAGATGGCAACATTGATGCACGCCTAGTGCCTGATAATATGCTCAAATAAGCTAAAACAATGTTCATCTTCCTAATTTTGGTTCAATTTTGTGATATTGCTAAAATATATTGAAGTTGCTAATATTCTGGAATATCTTAGAGTTTTAAGAAGCTCAATTGAGGTATGTTGGCTAAACCCCCTTCTTCTTAGAATCAAATCCCACGGTGTTCATGAAATTGGTGTAAGTCCTAAATTGATCATTATAGAATTGACTATTCCTAATGTGGCTGTGTTGAAGGATGTATGTTCAATATTATTTCTAAATGCTTCATCATGTCATCTTGTCATTTGAGGATGTGTTCCAAATGTGGAATATGTGCTAGAAATGTTAAGACTTCATGTCAAGATCGAAATAAAGGTTGTTATGCCAAATTGTATTAAAAGCCTCTATGTGCCTAAGCTGCCCAAATTGCTCATATGTGAATTTAATGTCTTGAATGGGAGGCCTTATTATTGTTAATAGCGATAATGATATTTGGATGTGGAAAAAGAGAACTGAAATTATGAAATACGGCCAAGTGCCAAAGAATGACTTTATAATTGTGGCCATTAGTGTCAATGAATTGAAAGGTGTGAAAGAAGTATGATGTGAGATGATTGACTGAAAAAGGTAATATCTTGGGTGAGACGGCCTTGACGATCGTGCCATAATCGGACGCCATGCCGCACACATGGTGGTACTGTGCTGGAAATTATAACGAAATTATGGTAATGTCTCAACTGAGACGACCTAGCCGATCGGGTCAAGATCGGACTCCGTGTAAGAATACAGAGGTATTGTGAATTATATGGTACATCGGCTCTAATGATCACCCAAACTAATAATATGGAAATTTACTTGAAAACGTATATGATCCTTAACTTGTTGTTCTAATATTATTTAAAGCCCTTATTTAATTTTTGACTCTTCCTCTTGTATTATTATTCATTCTATTGAAATGGTGTTAAGCTATACATACTAGTGCTATTCGACGGTACTAACGTCCCTTTTACCGGGGGCGCTGCATCTTTAAATGGATGCAAGTGGTTACATAGCAAATAGTATTGATCACAGATAGTGCCGCATCCTCTTCTCAGCGGACCCGGTGAGCCCCATTTCATTCGGGGTCATGTATTGTACCTTTTATTTATATTGTGGTCACTTTTTGAGGTATAGCCGGGGCCTTGTTACCGGCATCATCTTTACTCTCTTTTGTATCTTTAGAGGCTCCGTAGACACTATGTGGGTTGTATATGCATGTTAGGAATGTTAAACAAGTTATGTTGTGTTTGATCACTTATTTCACTCGAACTATAAGAAATGTGTATTTTGAGACTTAAAGGCGCAATGACTAGTGAAACGACTTAGGATTATATGAATGAGCTTCCCACTGTATAAGTAATGAAATCACGTCTTTTCTTGATCATGGGTGAATTGGGTAGAAAGTATCTAACAGGCTTGCTCGGCCGAGTTCACTCGGTTGAGCGCTAGTCGTGCTTTTCAGGGTTGGGGTGTGACAATTGAAGGCTTAGCGGGAGGAGTGACTCTATTCTCTAAGTCAAGAGAAAGCTTCTTTGGTGCATAAGTGTAGGACCCAAGCCCTTCCCACACATTTACCGATTCCACATATCCTTCTATGTCCTCACCATCAAAATTCATCAAAATAGTCGTCCTCACCAAGGCGTTCCTCTTCCATACTTACCTCGATGGCATCCTCTACCACATCAGCAACATCAATGACTGAGATACTCTCATATGCATGTGGCAATTTTATTCCTTTACTTTCTTCAAAGGTAACTTCTTTGTCATTAACCTGGAACTTAATCTCATTTCATTCTGACTCCTTGAGTGCTCTCCCGGTAGTAAGGAATGGTCTCCCCAAGGTGATAGGGATCTCTTTATCAACATCACAATCGAGAATAACAAAGTCAGCAGGGAGGAGAAACTTTCCAACTTTCACAAGAACATCATCAACTATTCACACCGGTCGCTTTATTGAACGGTCGGCCATTTGCAACCTAATACTTATAAGCCTAGACATTTCCAATCCCGCTTGCTTGTAGATAGCAAGGGGCATTAAGTTGATGCTAGCCCCATTATCACAAAGGGCTCGTGCAAAGTCATGCAATCCAATAGTGCATGGAATGGTGAAAGCTCTCGGGTCCTCTTTCTTTTGGACGGCGGTTGTTACAATGATGGAACTAACTCGGTGGGTGGCATTCACCACTTCATTCTTGGTGGTTTTCCTTTTAGTGATCAACACCTTCAAGCACTTAGCAAAACCCAGCATCTCTTGAAATGCTTCCACCAATAGAATGTTCACCGATAATTTCTTTAGGATGTCATAGAACTTCTCGAGTTTGCTATCATCAACCCTTCTAGCTAGTCTTTGAGGGAAAGGAAAGGGAGGTCTAGGAATTGGTGCTAGAGGTATTGGTGCCTCTATTACCTTTTGCTTAACCTCTTCACGTCTAACTTCTTGAGCTTTCACCTCTAACTTCTTGAGCTTTCACCTTCTTTGGGAGTCTTTCAACTTCAACAACATTTGGCACCTCAACTTGCGCCTCAACTTCTTGTTCAGAATCGTCCACTTCGGCCACTTGTTCATTCTCACCTTGAAGTAGTTTCCCACTTCGAGCTGTAATGGCCATATAATGAGAGGTTGGGCCACTCCCACTACCTTTTGGGTGTGCAATTGTATCACTTCCGAGCGTGCCTTTTTGCATCAGATTTTGTTCTCTTGAGAAATCCCTCATTTGCATCTCTAACTTTTGAATAGATGTGGTGTGAGAACCAACAAGATCAGTCATATTTTTCATTGAAGTGTCGGATCTCTCTTGATTTTGCAATACTCTTTCAAGCATGTTTTCCAACTTGGATTCACCTAAAGAACTCTCCTTCCAATATGGAGAGTTAGAATATTGCCCCTCTAGTGGAACATAGGGATTTGAACTCGATTTAAAAAATTGTTGTTGTTGTTACTCCAATTTCCTTGATTTGAACAACCTTGGTCATTTCGCCATTTTTGGTTGCCTTGCCCTTGCAGGTTAGATCTCCATTGGTGTTGTTGTCCTGAACCTTGGTAGGGTTATCTTTGATATCCTCCTTGTGAATTGTTGACATAATTTACTTTTTCGTATTCCTTATTTGACATTGGTTGCACATCTTCCACAACATTCACCTTTTTTGTTTGGCTTTCAGTGAACATTTTTGTCAATATGTTCATATTGGTAGCAAGCCCGGCAATTACTTGATCTCTTTCTTGTTTATCCTTAATCATGTTGGTCAAGGAAGGAGTACCATATGCAATTCCACCCGTGGTGTCTTCTGAGTGCCAATCTTTAGTATGTTCGGCCATCTTGTAGAGGATTTGTGTGACCCTTGCAAATGTCTTAGCTATGGATTGATTCATAGGATCCAAGCCCATGAAAAACGTCTCCAACAAAATAGTATCCGAAAAACCATGATTTGGTGACCTCACCAAATATAGCTTGAATCTAGCCCGTGCATCATGTAGGTTCTCTCCCGGTAATTGCTTAAAGAAGAAAAGTTTATCCCGAAGCTTGGACTTCTTGATTTGTGGGAACCATTTTGCTAGGAAAGCTTGGACAAGTTCGGCCCAAGTGTGGGTTGAATTAGGAGGTAGAGTTTGGATCCACTGTCTTACCTCTCCGGTTAAAGAGTATTTGAAAACCCTCAACCTTAGGGCATCATCTGAGACATGAGTCTGCTTATGCATTGCACACATACCCAAAAGGTTTATGAGATGTTGAGTCAGATCATCTTCGTTGGAATTTCAGAAAAACCCCTCCGCCTTTAGCATTAGGATTAGACTATGTTCAACTTTGAAAGTAGCAACATCAACTCTAGGAGGGACAATGGCATTTGTATCCTCAATATACTCATCTATATCCGCAAACACATTCTCTTCTTCCGGCTCGCCCGTGTTTACCTAACGAGACCAAGCAAAGTGTAACATAATAGAAGAAGACGTAAAGTAAAGTACACACTAGTTAGTAATTTGGAAACCGTATTCCCCGGCAACGGCACCAAAATTGGATACGCTCAAATTACACCTATATAAATTGTGTAAGGCGGTCGATGTCAAATATAATAATCCAACTAGGTTAGGGTCAAATCCCACAGGGAATAGGTGTAAAACAGTTACTTGACTAGTGTGAAACTTGACTTAAGTCGTAATTATAATCCGTTAGTTTAAAAAGAGTTTTGTAATTGTGAATTCTCAAGAAAAGCTATATTGTTGAGGGAATTTATTTAATTTAATTAAGAAACCAAGGTTGTATCCCCATCAATATAATGTAATGCTATCGGTGTTAATATGATATATTTCTAATGGAAGATCTTTTGATGTGCAAATGGTTCCTAAATGACTACCCAATATTTCCAATAATTAGGTAGTATTTCCTCTTTATGATTTTCCCAAATATAAAAGAGTTACAATTAAGAGCCACCAATTTATACCAATTAGAACCNCACCAATTTATGCCAATTAGAACCCACTTATCCCTAAGTGATTCTATTAAACAAGGTTTAAAGCCTTGAGTTATTGCTATTCAATTCAACCAAACCCTAGTCCACTTTTCCAAACAAAGATAGAGTAAAATGGCACTAGTCAATGTTTGCAACCATCAACCATATATGAAGCATGAGAAATGAATATAAATGAACCAACCATTATATATATATATATATATATATATATATATATATTCAATGGTAAACACCCACTTAGGTCCATAACCTTAGTATTTAACGTTAGCTACTCATACTAGAATACAAGAACAAAGTAATAAATAAAGTCATGAAGCTTATAAAAATGACAAATTCTTGGAATCTCTCTCAAAAGCTCCCAAAATAATGGTGTATTCAATGTTCTAAATGTAGCCTCCTTTTCAGACAAGATGGTCCACAAAACCCTAGTCATTCTATTTATAATGGCCCAAAAGTCGTGGACAAAAACTAATAAAAATGACCATGTAGATAAAGTCTGCGACAGCAGAATGGGCAGCAGAAAGGATTCGTGGTCTGCACATCTTCCTTCTCACCGCAGATCTGATTACAAAGTTTTCCAATGCTTCATCACATCTTGGTTATGCGGTCCGCATATTGGTTTCGCGGCCGCATAGTGTACCGTAAAATCATCTTCACTAGAAACCCTTTAGCATTTGTGCGATAACTTTGCGGTCCGCATAAGAGTTGTGAGACCGCAAAATGAACCACATATTTGATTCTCGGATACTAGGATAACCTTCTTAGCTATGTGATGGTTCTGCGGTCCGCACATCACTTTTGCGGTCGCAAACCTGCCGCATTTCTGCTTTTCCATGGATATTTGTCATCCTTTTCATGTTATTGGTTCTTCAAGTCTGGTTTCCTGCAAAACACCATAACTATATAAGAAATGACTTATAATACTTTAAAAGATGAGCTAAAGTCTATGTAATTATTATCAAAAGTGCTGCATTTCTACGGCACATCATTCCACTTACTCGTATGTGTCATGCTATTTTGCTTCATATCTGGATATCTCTCATGATTCTGTGAGTACTCCTGTTTATGTTTCTACACCTGTTGGGGATTCCATTATGGTAGACCGTGTTTACCATTCATTGTTGGTCATTATCGGGGGTTATGAGACTAAGGTTCACCTTCTGCTACTTAATATGGTGGACTTTGATATGATTTTGGCATGGACATTTTCACCATAACATGTTATTATGGATTGTCACGCAAAGACTGTGACATTGGCGATGCCATGGTTTCTGAGGTTGGAGTGGAGAAGCACATTAGAACATGTTCCCAGTAGGGTGGTGTCTTTCCTGAAGGCAGATAAGATGGTTGAGAAGGGGTTGTTGGCATATTTAGCCTTTCTGAGGGATGTTAGTGCTGATACTCCTACCGTTGAGTCAGTTCCGATAGTTATAGAGTTTCCATATGTGTTTCCAGCAGACCTACTAGGCATGACACCCGATAGAGATATTGATTTTTAAATCGACTTGGTGTCGGGCACTCAGCCTATCTCTATTCCACCATATGGCATGACACTAGTAGATTTGAAAGAATTAAAGGAACAACTTCAGGAGTTGCTTAATAAGGGTTTCATTAGTGTTTCAACGTGGGGTGCTCCAGTTTTGTTTATGAAGAAGAAATGTGGTTCTATGAGGATGTGTATTGACTACACACAGCTGAACAAGGTTACAGTTAAGAACAAGTACCCACTATCGCATATTGATGATTTGTTCGATTAGTTTCAGGGTGCTAAGGCATTCTCGAAAGTTGATTTGAGATCGTGGTACCATCAGTTGAAGATTCGCGATTCAGGTACTCCGAAGATAGAATTTAGGACCCGTTATGGTCATTGTGAGTTTCTGGTGATGTCTTTTGGGCTGACCGACGCCCCAGCAGCCTTTATGCACTTGATGAATAACATGTTCTATCCATATCTTGATTCCTTTTGTCATCGTGTTCATTGATGATATATAGGTTAGCCGGGAGGATCATGAGCAACACTTGAGGATCGTGCTCCGGACGTTGAGGGAGAAGAAGTTATATGGTAAATTCGTCAAGTGCGAGTTTTGGCTTAATTCGATGGAATTATTGGGTCACATGGTGTCCAGTGAGGGGATTAAGGTGGACCCAAAGAAGATTGAGGCAGTTCAGAGTTGGCCCATACCTTCTAGCGCTACTGAGATCCGGAAGTTTCTTAGTTTGGCTGTGTATTATCGTCACTTTATAGAGGGGATTTCATATATAGCAACACCTTTGACTAGATTAACTCAGAAGGGTGCCCAATTTAGGTATCCTGACAAGTGTGAGGAGATCATTCAGAAGCTCAAGGCTACCTTGGCTACAACTCCAGTTCTGGTTTTGCCTTTAACATCGATTTCTTATACAGTTTATTGTGATGCTGCATGGATTGGCATTGGGTGTGTGTTAATGCAGAAGGGTAGAGTTATTGTGTATGCTTCGCATCAGTTTAATCCCCATGAGAAGAACTACCTAGTGCACGACTTAGAGTTGGCGACAATTGTTCACGCACTGAAGAATTGGAGGAACTATCTCTACGACATGTCATGTGAGGTGTTCACGAACCACAGGAGTCTACGACACTTGTTCAAGAAAGAGGATCCAAACTTGCGGCAACAGAGGTGGTTGGAGCTACTAAATGACTATGATATCACAATTCTTTATCATCCCGGGAAGGCCAATATGATGGCCGATGCTTTGAGTAAGAAGGCTGAGAACATGTGTAGTCTTTCTTTTATTCCATTTTAGGAGAGATCGTTAGATTTGGATGTTCAGGCTTTGGCCAACAGGTTTGTGAGGTTGGATATTTCGGAGCCTAGTCAGGTTCTTGTTTGCGTGGTTTCACGGTCTTCTTTGTTTAAGCGCATCAAGGTGCGTCAGTATGATAACCCCCCCCCCC
>AWOL01S0150038.1:0-29573 GCA_000715115.1 Nicotiana otophora
CATATCCTTAGAACTACGTACAAATTCAACTCTATCCGTTTTTTCGGGTAAACAGTTTGGCGCTCACCGTGGGGCTAAGGATAACAGTAGTTATTTGATACAAACCTACAACACACACGTTTTACGCTTGTCTTTCGAGAGTATCTTTGACTTCGGATTAGCAAAGACAAAACCTTGATCAATGGATTTACCTATCTACAACGAAGCCGGCCTTCAAGATGAAACCAATAACTTGACGCCTAGGGCTGGAAAGCCATTTGTCAATGTTGAAGCTCGAGTCGAAGTACCACTAGACGTTAATTCGCATATGGCCCCTTGAGGCAAACCAACGTTCTAAACCTGAACACAACATTCATGGTGGTGCTCGATCTACAGCTCGAGACACCCATAACATTGAGGAAAACGACGCCAGCTTGCGTATAATTTTTGAAATGTTGCAAGCCCAACAGGTAGCGATAGCTCAGTTGCAGAGCCAAACCCAGCTACCGAGTAGGCCAGAGCCCAGTCCACCTCGAGAATTTTTCCACAGAACGGAGTCAGCCATAGTGAGGTCAAATGAGCAAGAATCGGGGACTACTTCCGAAATTGCTAAAATACTCGAAGAGCTCATAAAGCGAGTCGAAGCCAACGATAAAAAAAGTAGAAACATATAACTCAGGGTCGATCAGATCCCGGGGGCTCCACCAATGATAAAAGGGTTGGATTCCAAAATATTCGTGCAAAAGCCTTTTCCCTCGAGTGCAGCCCCAAAACTAATCCCCAAAAAATTCCGTATGCCCGAAATTCTCAAATATAACAGAACGCCGATCCCAACGAACACGTCAGCTCTTACACGTGTGCCATCAAGGGCAATGATTTAGAGGACAATAAAATCGAATCTGCGTTGTTAAAAAAAATTCGGAGAGACCCTCTCGAAGGGAGCAATGATTTGGTATCATAACCTACCACCGAATTCCATCGACTCATTTGCCATATTAGCAAATTCTTTCGTAAAGGCACATGCCGGGGCCATAAAGGTTGCAACGAGGAAATCAGACCTTTTCAAGGTAAGACAAAAAGATAATGAGATGCTAAGGGAGTTCGTATCTCGTTTTCAAATGGAACGAATGGATCTTCCACCAGTCACAGACGATTGGGTTGTTCAAGCTTTCACTCAAGGTTTGAACGAACGAAGTTCGACGGCATCACGGCGGTTGAAGCACAACCTGATCGAGTACCCAGTTGTAACTTGGGTTGTCGTGCACAATCGGTACCAATAAAAAATTAGAGTCGAAGATGATCAATTGGGGTTGAACCTGCTGCTCGAAGGGATATCAATCGAGAACAAGGTCCGATCAGGGACCGTTACTGACCGTATAGTGGAAACCACAGAATCAATGAATTGAAACGTAACCCCGAACAAAGCAACAGGAGAAGTGATCGAGTTCAAGGGTCTCGGGGGCTGACGGATAGAAGTGGGTTTGACAGGCTTACCGGATCTAAGGAAGCACCTCGGCTATCAGTATAACTTCAAAATTGATGCATCCTCCATCGTGCCGGCTATCGGACGCATCAAAGACACTAAATGGACTCGACCCGTGCAGACCGATCCCGCCCAAAGGAATTCCAATCTAATGTGTGAATATCATGGCACCCATGGCCACAGAACGGAAGATTGCAGACAACTAAGAGAGAAGGTAGCCCGGTTATTCAATAAAGGGCACCTTCGAGAGTTTTTAAGCGACAGGGCGAAGAACCATTTCAAAAATAGGGATTTTGGCAAGCAAAACGAACAAGAAGAACCACAACACATCATCCACATGATCATCGGCGACGTTGATACCCCTCAAGGGATGGTGCTTAAACGCACTAAGACATCGATTATGAGAGAAAAATGATCTCGAACTCAGGATTACGCACCCATAGGAACTTTGTCTTTCAATGATGATGGTGCAGAAGGAGTCATACAACCTCATAACGATGCACTGGTAATATCCCTACTTATGAATAAAACTAAAGTAAAACGTGTGTTAATTGATCCAGGTAGCTCGACCAACATCAACAACAACAACAATAACAACCCAATATAATCCCACTAGTGAGGTCTGGGGAGGGTACTTTGTACGCAGACCTTACCACTACTCAGAGGTAGAGAGGCTGTTTCCGATAAACCCTCAGCTCCCTCCTTCCAAGACCCCACCTTGCTCTTAGGGTGACTCGAACTCACAACCTCTTGGTTAGAAGTCGAGGGTTCTCACCACTAGAGCAACTCACTCTTGTCGTACCAACATCATTAGCTCGACCAACATCACTAGATCGAATGTTGTAAAACAGCTCGGTTTACAGGACCAGGTCGTACACGCAACCCTGGTTCTAAACGGATTCAATATGGCATGTGAAACCACCAAAGGCGAGATAATTCCACCGATACACATGGCCGGGACCATCTAGGAAATGAAGTTCCACATAATCAAAGGCGACATGAGGTACAACGCCCTTTTTGGAAGGCCATGGATCCACAACATGAGAGCTGTACTTTCGACCCTACACCAGGTTCTTAAATTCCCAACATCGAGGGGGGTCAAAACAGTGTACGAAGAACAACCGACCGGAAGAGAAATGTTTGCCATCGAGGAAGCGAATCCAATATCCTCGCCTTCGCCAATACAGGGATCGATCTCGAAAGGGGAACAAGATTCCAATTAGCAATCACAGACATCAGCTTTAACCCAACTAGAAAATTAGAAGATCGATGGAGATGATGATCAAAGGATCCCTCGATCCTTCGTGTTTACCGATGATTTCGGCGCTACCCAATCAACGATTGAATAGTTGGATCAAGTCATACTAATCGAGCATTTTCCCGAACGAAAGGTATACTTGGGAACAGGATTAACCCTCGAACTCAGGAACATGCTTATTCAATTTCTTATCGATAACATGGATTGTTTTGCTTGGTCCCATTTAGATATAACAGGGATCCCACCGGATATAACGATGTATAGGCTAAGCCTGGATCTTAGGTTCCAACCAATAAAGCAAAAAAGAAGGCCCCAATCTAAGGTAAAGCACGCATTCATAAAGGACGAGGTAACTAAACTTCTCAGAATAGGGTCCATTCGGGAGGTGAAATATCCCGAATGGTTAGCCAATGTAGTTGTAGTCCCTAAAAAAGGGAACAAACTTAGAATGTGTGTAGATTACAAGGATTTAAACAGGGCATGTCCCAAAGATTCTTTTACACTACCTAACATCGATCGCATGATCGTTGTCACGACCGGCCACGAGATCCTTACTTTTCTCGATGCCTATTTCGGGTATAATCAAATCCAAATGAACTCGGAAGACCAGGAAAAGACTTCATTTGTCACCAAGTATGGAACATATTGTTATAATGCGATCCCCTTCGGGTTAAAAAATGCAGGAGCTACTTACCAACGCCTAGTAAACAAAATGTCCGAGGAACAAATAGGTAAATCAATGGAAGTTTATATTGATGACATGCTCGTTAAATCCCTGCGCGTATAGGACCGTTTGGCCCATTTGCAGGAAACATTCGAGATTTTAAGAAAATACAACATGAAGCTCAACCCCGAGAAATGTGCTTTCGGGGTCGGTTCGGGCAAGTTCCTCGATTTCATGGTGTCAAATCGGGGGATCGAGATTAACCTCGATAAAATCAAGTCCATCGAAGACATCAACATCGTGGATAGCATAAAAGTCATGCAGAGGCTAACGGGACGGATTGCAGCCTTGAGCCGATTCATTTCAAGGTCGTCAGATCGAAGTCACAGATTTTTCTCACTACTCAAAAAGAAGAACGATTTCGCTTGGACCCTGGAATGCCAACAAGCATTAGAGGAATTAAAACGATATCTATCGATACCACCATTGCTTCATACTCCAAAACAGATGAAAAACTTTGCTTGTACTTGGCAGTATCGGAAATCGCGGTAAGCGGTGTCCTAGTTCGAGAAGAGCAAGGTACGCAATTTCCTGTCTATAATGTAATTCGAACCTTAGGAGAAGCAGAAACTAGATATCCACACTTAGAAAAATTGGCACGCCTCTAGAAAATTAAGACCGTACTTTCAATGTCATCCCATATGCGTATTGACCACTTACCCACTCCGTAATATTTTGCACAAGCCCGAACTATTAGGCCGATTGGCCAAATGGGTCGTCGAACTCAGTGGGTACGATATCAAATATCAACCCTGTACGACCATCAAGTCTCAAATTTTAGCGGACTTCGTGGTCGATTTCACGCCGACCCTCGTACCCGAAGTTGAAAAAGAACTCTTATTGAAATCGGGTACGTTATCGGGGATATGGACCCTTTTACGGCCGGGGCTTCGAACGTGAATGGGTCCGGGCTAGGCATCACTTTGAAGCCATCTACGGATAACACTATCAGGCAATCTATCAAAACTACCAGGTTGACTAACAACGAGGCCGAGTATAAGGCCATGATTGCAGGTCTCGAGCTGGCTAAAAGCTTGGGAGCTGAAGTCATTGAAGCCAAGTGTGACTCTTTGCTGGTGGTAAATCAAGTAAACAAAACCTTCGAAGTTCGAGAAGATAGAATGCAAAGGTATTTGGACAAACTGCAGGTCACTTTGCACCATTTCAAAGAATGGACTTTACAGCATGTTCCACGAGAGCAAAACAGCGAGGCCGATGCACTTGCAAATTTGGGATCATCGGTCGAGGAAGGCGAGATAAGTTCGGGGACTGTCGTTCAGCTCTCGAGATCCGTTATCGAAGAAGGTCATGCCGAGATAAATTCTACAAGCTTAACCTGGGATTGGAGGAATAAGTATATTGAATACTTAAAGAATGAAAAGCTCCCATCGGACCCTAAAGATTCGAGGGCCCTACGAACCAAAGCCGCTCGATTCATATTAACTGCAGACGGAACGTTATACCGTAGGATATTTGATGGACCATTGGCAATATGATTAGGTCCTGGATACACTGACTACGTCCTACGTGAGGTGCGCGAGGGCACTTGTGGAAATCACTCCGGTGCTGATTCATTAGTCCGAAAAATAATCAGGGAAGGGAATTATTGGATCGATATGGACAAAGACGCAAAGGAGTTTGTTCGAAAATATGACAAATGTCAAAGGTTTGTACCAATGATCTATCAGCCCGGAGAGCAACTTCACTCAGCCTATCCCCATGGCCATTCATGAAATGGGGAATGGATATCGTCGACCCTCTGCCATCGGCCCTAGGTAAAGCTAGGTTCATTTTATTTATGACTGACTATTTTCCTAAATGGGTTCGTGAAAGTAAGAGAGAAAGAGGTTATAGACTTTATCTGGGATCATATCGTATGTCGATTCGGGATACTCGCCGAAATAGTGTGTGACAATGGGAAACAATTTATCGGTGGCAAAGTGACGAAATTCTTCGAAGACTACAAAATAAAAAGGATATTATCAACACCGTATCACCCCAGTGGGAACAAACACGCCGAATCAACGAACAAAACTATCATTCAAAACCTGAAGAAGTGGCTGAACGACGCTAAGGGAAAGTGGAGAGAAATCCTACCTGAAGTTCTTTGGGCATATCGAACAACATTAAAATCTAGTACGGGGGCAACCCCGTTCTCCTTAGTATATGTCTCCGAAGCCTTGATTCCAGTCAAAATCGGGGAGCCCAGTGCCAGGTTTCGATATACAATAGAAGAGTCTAATAACAAGACTATGAACACTAGCCTCGAATTATCGGATGAAAAAGAGAAGCTGCTCTCGTCCAATTGACCGTCCAAAAGCAGCGAATCAAAAGATACTAAAATAGAAGAACCAAGCTT
Organism: Nicotiana otophora; assembly: GCA_000715115.1. Taxonomy (NCBI): domain Eukaryota; kingdom Viridiplantae; phylum Streptophyta; class Magnoliopsida; order Solanales; family Solanaceae; genus Nicotiana; species Nicotiana otophora. The sequence goes on from AWOL01S0150038.1 coordinate 5,804, forward strand.
CGCCATTTTAAACCCGGGGACTTAGTACTAAGGAGAGTCACCCTCAGTACCCGAAATCCAAACGAAGGTAAACTAGGACCGAACTGGGAAGGACCGCATCAGGTTCTCGAAAACGTCGGAAAAGGATCATACAAGCTCGGTATTATAAACGGAAAACAACTATCAAGCAATTGGAATGTGGTGCACCTAAAACGATACTACTGCTAAGGTATGACCCTCCCATATTCATTTATATTTTGAAACTAACCCTTGCAGAAGCCCGATCAGGAGCAAGGATGGATCCTTCAATACGAAGCCCTAGGTCTGAAAGCGCGCGTTGCACTCTTTTCCCCTTAGACCGGTTTTATCCCAAATGGGTTTTTCGACAAGGTTTTAAATGAGGAAACCATCGATCGTGCTAAACTTAGAAATAATTCGACAGTATTCGAGGCCTCTTTACAATCGACCTCGAATACTAGGGGGCATTAGCCCTCAAATATATCAAGTTCTGATGCAAGAAAGTTACTTCGTAACAATAGGGTTCCAATAGGAAAAGTTGTAATAGCCAATTGGTTAAAACGAACCATGCTCATGTAGTTGGCTCGAGTCATGACGCAAAACATGAACACATGACTTGCAAAGAAAGTGAACACATGTATAATGACTTATAAAGAAAGTGAACGCATGTATAATGACTTGCAAAGAAAGTTTTCTTCTTCACTGATATCTTATATCCAAGAAAAATTCCTCTATTTCGAGATTTATTATGAAAACAGGATTAAGATAAATCTCTGAGTCCGATCAAGCACTCACTCGACCATTACGCCTACGGGCTATATTACTTCGAGTTCGAATCATTCACTCGACTACTAAGCCTACGGGCTACTTTTATCTCGAGTTTGAGCAAGCACTCACTCGACCATTATGCATACGGGATACATTACTTCGAGTTCGAAACATTCACTCGACTAATAAGCCTACGGGCTACTTTTATTTCGAGTTTGAGCAAGAACTCACTCGACCATTACGCCTATGAGCTACATTACTTCAAGTTCGAAACATTCACTCGACTACTAAGCCTACGAGCTACTTTTATTTCGAGTTCGAGCAAGCACTCACTCGACCATTACGCCTACGGGCTATGCTACTTCGAGTTTAAATCATTCACTCGACTAATTAGCCTACATGCTACTTTTATTTCGAGTTCGAGCAAGCACTCACTCGACCATTATGCCTACGGGATACTTTACTTCGAGATCGAAACATTCACTCGACTACTAAGCCTACGGGCTACTGTTATTTCGAGTTCGAGCAAGCACTCACTCGACCATTACGCCTAAGGGCTACATTACTTCGAGTTTGAAACATTCACTAGACTACTAAGCCTACGGGCTACTTTTATTTCGAGTTTGAGCAAGCACCCACTCGACCATTACGCCTACGGGCTACATTACTTCGACTTCGAAACATTCACTCGACTACTAAGCCTATAGGCTACTTTATTTTGAGTTCGAGCAAGCACTCACTCGATCATTACGCCTATGGGCTACACTACTTCGAGTTCGAATCATTCACTCGACTAATAATCCTCCGGGCTACTTTTATTTTGAGTTCGAGCAAGCACTCACTCGATCATTTCGCCTACGGGCTACACTACTTCGAGTTCGAATCATTTACTCGACTACTAAGCCTACGGGCTACTTTTATTTTGAGTTTAAGCAAGCACTCAATCGACTAATAAGCCTACGGGCTGTATTACTTCAAATTCAAATAATCACTCAACTCGACTACTAAGCCTATGTGCTACCTTATTTCAAGTTTGAGTAAACGCTCACTCGGGTATAAAGTCTACAAAGTCCAAATTCGATCAAATTGCCTAAATCCTTATGAAAACATTCATAAGGCATGAATAAAATCTTCACAAGGCAGGAAACAAAGCAGAAGCAAGTCGGTAAAAGAAAAAGATATTCATATGTATATTCAAGATTGTTTACATGATTGATTGCAACATAGAAACTAAGGGCTAAGTTTCTTAGTTATATCTGTGAGCAGTCTCTTCTCCACCGGGATCCCCCCATTCTTGGACCCGCTCTTACTCCCATCATCGCCATCATTATCATCATCTTCATCATCAGGAGCCAAGGCTTCAACATCGGCTTCGAGTTCTTTAGCCCTTTTTATATCTTCAGCGAGATCGAAACCTCGAGCATGAATCTCCTCGAGGGTCTCCCTCCGAGATTGATACTTAGCAAGTTCCGCGACTCAATGTACTCGAGTATCAACGGTCTCAGCTGCCTCTCTTGCTTGGACCAGGGCAGCTTCAGCATCAGCCCGATAAACGACCACGAGTGCATCTGCATCGGCCTTTGCCTTTTCGGCATCAGATTCGGCCTTGGAAAGTTCAGAGGTCAACCGAGGCTCGAACTCCTCTATTCTTCTTTCTTGAACCGAGCCTTTCTCCTTCATACTTTGAAGTTGGTTTTCGGCCGATGATAATTGGGCTCGAGCAACTTCTTTCTCTACAGCAAAGCGGTCCATACCTTCTTTCCACTTCAAACACTCTGCTTTTATCACATCGACCTCCTCACGGAGTTTTCCAATTATCTTAATTTTCTGTTGCAGCTGTGAGACCGAAAAATTAGCCATTATTCCGGTACCGAGCCCATAGGCTTTTAAAAGTATCATTACCTGCTCAGACAGATCGGTCTGATCTTGGTGGGCCTTGGCCAACTCAGCTCGGAGGTCTTTTATTTCCTCTACCCTTTGCCCTAAGAGGAGTTTAAGGGAGTTCCTCTCCTCCGTAACCCATTGAAGGTCGGCCTCGTATCGACACAGCTCGGTTCGGGACCGAGAACATGCTTCTCGATGAACTGCCGTGGCCTGCAAAGAAAGAAGAAACGAAGTTAGAAAAGAAAAGCAAACATAAAGGTAATGCCAACAAAATAATTTAAGGCTTACATGATTCAAAGCCTGCTGCACTCCGTGAAAAAGATCCAATGCATCATTAGTACCGGCAACATCCTCGACACCGGTAAACAGGTCACGAAAAGGATCCTCTCCATCATGAGGCCGGTCTAGTTTGAAGGCCCCCAAAGATTGGGCTTCCCAAATTGCCCCTGTGGGAAAAGCAAGGAAGGTAGGTGAGTCTTTGATTGTTACTGCCCCAAGTGAATCACTTGGAGAATTCTCTTCGGTTCGAAGAGATTCGGAGAGAGCCCCTTCTAAAATATCCCCCATCTGTTGGCTTCAGTGGGAAAAATCTTCGATCTTCAACAACTAGGGGACTCTGTCCGAACCTTTCTCTGATATATCCTCAGTTCGAGGCGGAGCCTTATAAACCACCATCGATCCAGCTGCATGTGGAACGTCGGTGGTCTTCTTCATTCGGGCCGCCAGTGCGGACCTATCTTCTTCTTCTTCTTCTTCTTCTTCATCTTCATCCCTTAGACGCAGAACTAATTCTACGGTCAAAGGAATAGTATTCTTATTCGGCTTACGAGCCGTCCTCTTCTTTGCTTTTGGATCTTCGGGAACGGAGGCCCTTTTCCTCTTATTATCTTTCACCGTATTTGGGATAAAGGTCGAAGCCCTCTCCTCGACGGACGAGGGCCTCAAAACTGCATCTTTGCCCACACCTACATACGGAAAATTTTATTAAAGTATATGGAAAGCATCTTGTTCGAACTACCAAAAAATATGAGAAAAGGGCTTACCATGATTTTTGGCCTCCCGTCGGTCCTTTGACAAGTCATGCCATGAGCGCTCGGCGTATGTGGAGGTCGAAACCAGATCCCGTACCCAGTTCTTAAGATCGGGAACTGCGCCGTGTATTCACGGAACCGCTGCATTACAAAATGGGGTTATCGGTGAGAAAATAAATGAAAGGATAAAATAGTAGGAGATAACAATAGAATTACACTTACGCTTCATATTCCACTCCTCGGAAAAAGGCATCTTTTCAGCCGGAATCAGGTCCGAAGTCCTTACTCGAATGAATCTGTCCATCCAACCTCGATCCCTATTCTCGTCTATGCTCGAGAACAGAGCATTGGTATCTCGACGTTGAAGTTTTATTAACTCTCCTAGAAAAAGGCGAGGACGGTATAATCAGATGAGATGATCGAGGATGAAAGGCATCCCCTCGATTTTGTTCACAAAGTATCGGATCAAAATAACGATCCGCCAACAATAAGAATGGATCTGTCCTAGGATTATTAAGTATTTACGACAAAAATCTATGATAACAGGGTCGAGAGGACCTAACGTGAAAGGGTGTTTTCACACTTAATAACCCTTTTACGTGAGTAGTAATATCCTCTTTGGGAGACGGCACTACCACTTCTTTATTCCCCTAGTTACGATCTTTTTTTATCTGCTCGATATACCCCCCGGTTATCGAATAAATATATCTCGATACGGGCTCACATCGGCCAGGAACCGGTGAACCTTTATCGAGTTTGAAATTAGAGGTAAGAACACACACCGCCGGAACATACTCCTCAGGCCGTGGATCTACCGGTGTTTTATCGGTGGCAGATTGGGAGGAAGAAGCTTTTTATTTTTGGGGGACGGTTTTTGATGTATTCACCATTTTTGGATTTAAAGAAGGTGACAAAGATTTGGTGGTTTAGAAGAAGAATTTTGCAGAAAAGAGTCACAGGTCAGCGAATGAACTCCGAAGAGACGACAGGAAACTTCAATTTTTTTTTTTGAAGATTGAAGACATAAAAGTGATAAATGGTGGAAGGAAGAGCTATTTATAGATTAAAGCAATGGCGGTTCAATATCAGCAGTAGCCGACCACCATCTGACATGCATTAAATACCTTGAAAAACTAAACCGACGGGACAACTATGACGTGCGTCACGATCGAGCCCAATGTGAACGTCAACTTATAATCTGATCGAACCGTTGTAAAATCATGTCGTTTCTCGCTACATCCTTCTCGAGAAACGAGGGGACCTTTTGTGTACGGTAAAATCGGTTAGTCCTTCGTACCAACTGGTTTAAATAGTAATATATCGGATCGTAGAAGCATCTTCATAGTTTCAGGTTGAGGTCCGAAGTTAGGCCACTAAGTTTCGAACCCGAAGGACCGATCAATGTCGAGCTCGATGTTATTACCGAGTCCGAGTCCAAGTCGAACTATGAGGCAAAGTAAAGTTATCGATCTTATGATTCAAAGACCGACCAACACTGACACCGAATCAATACAGGGATCCGAGTCAGAATCGAGCTCGAGTCAAGATCAAGAGCTCGAGTCAAGACCGAAAACTCGAGTCGATATCGAGCTCACAGACAAGAGTCGTTGCAATTCCACTAGAGGAGAGAATCCTGACAGGAATTATGGAAAAGCTGATTTGTCGTGGGTCTCCCACTATGTATTTTTAATTATATCTAAGAGTAGGATCCTCCACTATAAAGAGGATGACTACATTTCTGTAAAGCACAGTTTTTTCCTTAGCTTACATTATAATTAAAGCACCATACATTCCTATATTGAAGAGTTATTTCTTTAAGCTTCATACATAGATTCATCTTGCTTAGTCCTAAAAATCATCTTCTTTCTAACATTGTTTATTTGGTATCCGTATTTAAGATTTCTATTTATCCTTACGATTTGTATTATGCTATACCACATATCCTTAGAACTACGTACAAATTCAACTCTATCCATTTTTTCGGGTAAGCACTATTGTATTTTAATTTTATTATTCTTTTTTTGAGACAAAAAATGTATTATAATTTCCAGTAGGTCTAGTCTTGGAGACAATATGAATGGTCCCTTAATCAATCATGAAAGTCATTTGGTAGGTGTAGATAGGGATAGAGAGGGAGACTAGGTAAACTCATCCATAAAAAGCTAAAGAGAGGGCAAATAAATTATAATTGACTGGCTGTGTTAATTATAGTCCATCATCTTCACTTTGCTTGGAGAAAAAAACAGTACAACGAAACTGCAATTTTCTCATCATCTTCTTGTATACGTTATGGAATGAGGTAAAAGTTACCCCTAATGTATTAATTCGTATTGAGGAAATATTAATGTTTGATTTCTTTTGAATTATGTAGTGGATATGAACTTCTAGAGGGAATTTGCTATTTGTGGTTGACCAACTCTGGAGTTGAGCAAGTATAGATCATTTCTATTTCATTCTTCAGTTGGGAAAAACCTTCCAACTTACTTTTCCATTAAATAATTTCGTCTAAGTATTTATTAGTAGCATTTGTTTTCATAAAGAAGTTAGCCAACAATCATGGTAGTGTTAGCCCCATGAGGCCATGACATAGGAATTGAACTACCCAATTAAGCTTAAATAGTTAAGATATCACATTAGCTTTTTCTCTTCTCTTATTAATTTTATGAAGTGCAAAAATAAAAATAAAATAAAAAACAGAATACATCTTAACACATGATAATTCATCAAGGTTAATAGCCTAATGACCATCCATAAAAAATCACATTATAAATGTATGTCCAATTCTCATTGTCTTTTTCTTCTTCCTTCCCTTGATCTCCCAACATAATAGAAACTTTAAAAAAATTGCAGGATTATGTCTCCGATATTTACTTTTTTCTTAAATTAAATTCTCTCCCTTTTTTTTTTCTAATTTAAAGAAAGTCCAAAAGATGGTCAATATTAAAATAGGAGTATAATTATCAGTATTTGGTGTAATAAATGGACTTTATTCAAAAACTACTACTCCCCCAACTGACCCCGCGTTTTCTCTCTCTCACAAAAATCTTCAAAAATAGCAGTCTTCCCCGTGCCATGACCTCTTCCTCCACCGCAGCAACCACCTCCGGCAACCACTTCTAGCGGCGGAGCAACCATGGGTAACTGCAACGCTTGCATAAGACCAGAAGAAGCTTCCAAAACCGATCTTGAAACAAAACCAAAGAAGCCCCGAGAACGTAGACCCAATCCGTATTCAAATTCACCCGCCCCGATCCGAGTACTCAAAGACTTCTTCCCTAAAACCCGCATATCAGACAAATACATCTTGGGCCGCGAACTGGGTCGGGGCGAATTCGGAGTCACTTACCTTTGCACCGACCGTGAAACCCGAGAAGCTCTCGCATGCAAATCAATATCCAAGAAGAAGCTCCGTACAGCTGTAGACATCGAAGATGTAAGAAGAGAAGTTGCTATAATGTCAAGCTTACCTGATCACTCAAATATTGTTAAATTAAGAGCTACGTACGAAGATAATGAAGCAGTGCATCTGGTTATGGAGTTGTGTGAAGGTGGGGAGTTATTTGATAGGATTGTAGCAAGAGGGCATTATAGTGAAAGAGCTGCCGCTGGGGTTGCAAGAACTGTAGCTGAGGTTGTAAGGATGTGTCATGCTAATGGTGTTATGCATAGAGACTTGAAACCTGAGAATTTTCTGTTTGCTAATAAGAAAGAGCATTCTGCTCTTAAGGCCATTGATTTTGGCCTATCCGTCTTTTTCAAGCCTGGTATGAGTTCTATTATTTTTCAATTTCTTACCCAGAAATGAATTAGTATGGTTGAGCTTTGCTAATGAAAAAGACACTTTTCCCTCTGTCTCGTAAAAATTGATTCCTTTTTACTTTTGTCTGTTTTTGACTAGCAGTTTGATCCTTAAAGAAGTGTTTGATTCTTAGTATTTTTATGATGTAACTAGGGGAAAGATTCTCTGAGATAGTGGGAAGTCCATATTACATGGCACCAGAGGTGTTGAAGCGGAATTATGGACCTGAGGTTGATATTTGGAGTGCTGGTGTCATCCTTTATATTTTGTTATGTGGGGTTCCTCCATTTTGGGCTGGTATGTGTATTATATAGTTTGTCCAGTTTCCTGTTGATTCTAGTATTTGCAATTATTTGTGATTTTCGAGTTTAGTTCTTTATTACTATGATTGTCTTTTGCAGAAACTGAACAAGGGGTTGCTCTTGCAATTTTGAGGGGAGTGATTGATTTTAAGAGGGAACCATGGCCTCAAGTTTCTGAAAGTGCAAAAAGTCTAGTAAGACAGATGCTGGAACCAGACATCAAAAAGCGGTTGACAGCCCAACAGGTCCTTGGTAAGTGTTTTTTTCAACTTAAAGTTTGTGAAATTCTTATTAAATCAGGCTCCCTCGGTATACAGAAAACTATGTGTTGAGCAAAAAGATGATTGCAGATAGTTCACCATTATTTTTCAAGAAGAAAATTGCGGGTCTGATTTGGACTTTATCCTTCGAAGGCATCAGGAACTGTTTATGTTTTGTCGCAACGTTCTATGTAGACTGATTTATTGTGGGCATCTTTTCTGATACTCTTTAGTGTGTTTTGCCACTACACAGGGGAAACATGAGGCTTTCCCAAAGGATATCCGGGCTTTAAATTTCCTGGATCCACCATCAGCATACTGATTTATGGAATCCGATGTTATTTATTTTTCTGGATGGTCATTGCATATGTTTGTACTCTTATCTTATTGGGTATACTAGGCTTTGAGGCATGATTGAGCTATGGGATAGACAACGCTATGAATCAAATTTGTTTTAGTAGGAATAGTTTCAACGGTTTTACGTTGTACTAACTGCTTTATGGCTCACGTCTAAAATATTTTACTGTTTATGTTAATCAACTACATTTTATCCACGGTGTGGGATAAGACTGGGTCAGGGGCAGCCCAACCTCATCGGAGGCCTAAAGCAAAATCTTAATAAGAGGCCTTAATATATATATTATTTAATGAACATCATTTTTAAAAAAAATTAGACAAGTGAGGATGTGGAATTAAAAAAAATGAGAACTTAGTTTTATAAAATACAGAAAATTAAATGAATTTAACGTTGATTGCATCACAACTAAAATGGGAGAACCCAGAAAACATAAGTGACTCCTTTTTTAAAATTTAGATATAACTTTAGATTTGGTAACAATTCAACTTTAGATTTTTCTTTTTACTATTAATGAGATGATTTCTAGCCCAAAAACTTCTATGATTTATTTAAGATTACAAGTTTCAAAAGCCTTCCTTTATTTCATAAAATTCATGTCCAGTCAAACACTTTCATATAAATTAGGACGGAGAGAGTATAATTTATGTAAGGAAAATAAATAATAAGTTAGATTATTAGATATAGTTACGTGACCAACTAATGAATAGAGAAATACAATTAAGTAAAATAAGATTGACAGAAAACTATTTTAGTTATATTAATTAGAGGAAGAAATCGAGTTATTAAAAATTAATATGACAATAAAGAAATAAATTTATCAATAATAAAAGATAATTATATAAATAATATACTACTATATATAGAGAAATAATAGTAATTTTGGGGCCTAATTTAGGGTTGGGCCGCCCCTGGGTATGTTGTTGTTGTTGTATGTTAATCAACTAAATCCCAGCTGTTTATTTCCCTTTGCACTTTTTTGTCTTTTACCCGAATAGGGTTGCTCCAGCATCTGGTAGTTATAAAATCCTCCCCCACCCTTTGTTCTGCTGAATTTCTAGAGATGTCAACCTGTATGATCATGGCTCAAAGATCAGAACTGAATGCAGGATAGCCAATTTCACCATGTCTTATAATTATTAGAAGGACTAATTATGAAGAAGGGAACTACTGTAATTGGGACAAGTTGAATGTATTCAAGTGCTGATTCTTACTGAGTTTATTCTTTTATTTTTTATTTTCTTGTTGATAAGCACTTACAAAAACATAGATTATATAATGTAAGACTGTTCAACCTGCTAACCATTTTCTGCATCATCAGTTGTCTGTCATAAAGCAGCTTTTAAGTCAGTCTTCTTTATTGCAGAGCACCCCTGGATACAACATGCAAAAAAGGCTTCAAATGTTCCACTGGGAGATATTGTTAAGACAAGACTGAAGCAATTTTCTATCATGAACAGATTCAAAAAGAAAGCACTGCGGGTAAGCCTCTAATTTTGTTTAAGCATATAAGGACAGCGCGGTGCACAAAGCATCCCGCATTCACGCAGGATTCGGGGAAGGGCCGCACCCTAAAGGGTGTAATGTAGACAGCCTACCCTAATGCAAACATTAGTGGCTGCTTCCACGGCTCGAACCCGTGATCTACTATTGCTACAAATCTGAAATTTGGTTTGAAGGCCAACGGGAACTTTTTGAGACTTAATTGGTTAAATCAGAGAGAGAGAGAGAGAGTTGCTATGTAACTTGTAAATGATGTATTATGTGTTGGCGTCCTGTCAATTCCAAGGCTTTTACGGCTTGTGTAGTTACTTGCAGCATTATGTGGATGTGCTTTAGTTTGAATTGTTTTTTCACCTATCGAATTGCATAGGTCATTGCTGAGCACTTGACACTTGAAGAGGTTGAGGTAATCAGAGAGATGTTTGCATTAATGGACTCTGATGGTGATGCAAAAATATCATATGATGAACTAAAGACTGGACTTAGAAAAGTGGGTTCGCAGTTAGCAGAAGCAGAGATGAAGTTGCTGATGGATGTGGTAAACATTACTATTCTTTTAAACACATTGAAACAGTCTTTCGTTCTTTCTTCTTGTTGGTATATGAGATTTACGAGTCTTATATGCCAAAATATTAGTAGAACATATTTTGCTTCTATTTTACTCACTTTCCTGTATGCTTCCTAGTTTTTCGTATATGCTGCTGTAACTTGTAGTTCCACGTGAATTTCTTCAGATTTAACTATCTCGCTCTACCACTCTCTACGTGCATCCTCCCAGTTTTTTGTGTATATAGCATGCATAATATGTGTGTTTATTTCATCTCTTCTATGTTGGGGTTTATCTGATTCTAAAAGTTTGATATTAGACTTGGTATCCCACTCCTTGACTACTACAAATTAACTGCTAAAGTTCAGCTCAATGATATATTGAAGCAGGTAAAGCCTATTTGTGTATCTAACTAACATCTTCTCCATCACTTCTCGTTTTTCTTGCCTCCTCTCCATATTCTGCTGTCCTCTCTGATAAATGTATTCTGATAGTGTTTCATGGTAACTAACCAAGTTGTTCTGCAAATCGTCTGATGTCTTTTAAGCTCTGTGCCTTCAGGATGTGGGAAAATAATAAGCTGTTCCACAGAACACACACACTCTCTCTTTCTCTCTGCTCTCCATTTAAACTGTGAGTTTGACAGAAGTTACTCTTCCAAGTGATGTTAAAGCAGTCACTGCCACCCTATTCTTGTGATCTCAATTATTCTTGTTCTCTCTTGCTTGGTTTCACCTGGTTTGTTTCAAGTACCCGATGTTTTGAAGGAGAGGGGAAATAAATCCCTCCTGTATTTCTTCTCTTCCTCACTATAGCTTGCAGATTAGGTTCACATCTGTCAGATGGTTTATTTTGCACAAGATATTGGCTCTGAAGACTCTGCTTGTTGCATTTATTTCAGGGATTAGCTTTCCTTCTATTTCTCCTCCTCCTTTCATTATATTTAAGCAAGGATATATATATATATATATATATATATATATATTTCATGAAGGCTATTAAATAGCCAAGGGGTTCCATTGCATTACTACCTGGGTGTGAGGAAGTATAAGCATGGGTTCTAACACCATGAACGGTGTTGACATTTGATCCTATAGCCTTCACTAGAAACTTTTCTGCATTCTTGTCCCAATACAATCTGGTTGACATTTGTAGCCTATATTTTAGGCTATCCAAGATTCCCAAGTTTTCTGTTGTAAATGTGAAGCAGCTTTTATATGCAAATTCTCAAGCTTTTTCCTGTTTGGAACATGGACCTTTGAACAAATCTTATTGCAGATACAGACATTTTTTTCCTCAGAAATAGATTAACTAAATATTCTTGCCTGACGGTTGCTGAAACTAATGTTTGATTAGGCTGATGTTGATGGAAATGGAGTCCTGGACTATGGGGAGTTTGTAGCAGTTATAATCCACTTACAGAGGATGGAAAACGATGAGCATTTTCGTAAAGCATTCATGTTCTTTGACAAAGATGGAAGCGGTTATATTGAGCTTGATGAGCTACGAGAAGCTCTGGCTGATGAATCAGGTGCATGCGATACTGATGTACTGAATGAGATCATGCGTGAAGTTGATACAGACAAGGTTAGACTCATCTTTTTTTCTCCATGTAGTGACCCTGCCTCTTTCCCTTGCTCTTTCAATATGTTTAAAAAAACAAGCTAAAAGACTTCTTAACATTAAAGAAGTTCATTCGATCTTGTCAAATGTTGAACATTTAGACACAGAAAATTCTCCAAAAAAAAAAGATGGAATTTCTTTAGGAATGTAGCATGAAAGATAAAATGCTGCACTCCTGAATTTGTCCACTCTTATTTCTCCTTCCACTGTCTCCTGGCTCTGATGTATCAAACCAGTTTTACATCGTTGTTGAATTTTGTACTTTTTCTCAGGACGGGCAAATCAGTTACGAGGAGTTCGTAGCAATGATGAAGACAGGAACTGATTGGAGAAAGGCATCTCGGCAGTACTCAAGAGAAAGATTCAAGAGCTTAAGTGTTAATCTAATGAAGGATGGATCTCTCCAGCTTCAGGATGTGCTCAGCGGCCAAACAGTCGATGTTTAAGTTAAAAGGCTTCATTTTACTATTCTAATGATTTCCGTTGGTTTTTTTAATGGGTTTCACAACAGATCAAAGCTAATCCGATCATCGATGTTCCAATTCTTGAAAATATTGATATTCAGAAGATCAGATCTTTGTGAAGTGAGCTTTGAGAATGCGATTGGGAGTAGTATGTATGTATTATTGGGATGTATTACTGGGAATTGTTTTTGCTATGGGGGAAAATGAAGAAGTGTTTTGAACTTAGGCGGATGACATGAAGGTCAGTGCTTTGTTTTAAGGCTTTTGTATGTTTTCTTTTAGAAGTTCTACATATTTGTATCACTCTTGTATATGTGTTGCAAACTCACAAATGTTTCATGTAAAGCCTTGTATTTATGATTTCCTGAGACTGCATGCGAACTCTTCACTGCAGATGTCCTTCCTCGGAATGAATGAAAATTTCTTTTCTTTTCCTGAATCTTCTTTGTTATGATTTTATGCGTTTTTGATTATTCTAGTTAGAGAACTAAATCATATTCGTCCTATCCTTTTCAGGTTGATTAAATTCAACATCCACTTGTTAGAAAAAAACATATTTCTAGATTCTAGAGTAGTAAAATTTTTACTTAACTAATAGTATATAACTAGTCTTACTTGTACGAGACTCATCGTTTGACATTTGGGCTGTTGTGTCAGCAGACACTGATGTGGGCTTTTGGGGGGGTGGGGGGTGTGCAATTTAGTTTCTTTCTTATGGGTAGATTATATACGGTTATACACATATCATAGATAGATTATACATATATTATATATCCGCCGACTGTTTTTAGTTTAAGCGGTTGAGTAGGCGGCAATTTACTAATTTAAAACATAAAATCGTAGTTATACCAAGGTTCTGGAGAAAAATAGTAGTCTAGTTTCTTGGTTATTCTTTTGAAGCATGATGTGTATTGCTGAGATTAAGCGCATCGATGATTGCTTTATGTCATATGTCTAAGCTGCATCTTTGTGGGAATAGTGGGAAAAATGACACAGTATTGCCGAAAAATATATATTTTATGTATATATATTTTGTATGTTATATATAAAAAATATATAAATTTTATACACTTTTTTGCTACCAGATATAAATAGTTTCAGCAATGGGCTAAAGCCTAAAAGTGATCTTTGCCCAACAGTCTAGTATCTCAAAATTGAGATTACTATTTTATTAGGCTAGTAAAGGGGTGAAATTCAAAAATAGCCAGATTTACAAGTGTTAATTGAAAAATAGCTACAGTTTCAAAAGTAGTCGAAATTTAGCTACTTTTCATGTAAAGATAAATCCCAAAATTTGAAAAATATTCTAGCATAATATACTGGAGTTCGAATATTTTACATGTGAACTTTCAGCATAATATACTGGAGTTCTAGCATAACATACTAGTCCAGCTTAATATGCTGAAAGTTCATACACAGGTGCTCCACTCTCAAGTATATTATGTTGGAACTTTCCGTGTGCTGAAGTTGCAACATAATATGCTAGAAGTTGATACACAAGTGCACTAATCTCCAGTACATTATGCTGGAACTTTCTGTGTTGCAGCACAATAGTGGCTATTTTTTAATGATTTTACAAAAGTTGGCTATTTTTCAATGACAAGAGTGGGTTGCTCTAGTGGTAAGCACCCTCCACTTCCAACCAAGAGGTTGTGAGTTCGAGTCACCCCAATAGCAAGGTGGGGAGTTCTTGGAGGGAGGGAGCCGAGGGTCTATCGGAAACAGCCTCTCTACCCTAGGGTAGGGGTAAGGTTTGCGTACACACTATCCTCCCCAGAACTCATTAGTGAGATTATACTGGGTTGTTGTTGTTGTCGTTGTTTGTAATCCGAAAACTGACTAGCCCGTGCTATTTTTACCTAGTAAAGAGAAATAAAAAAGGAATGAGCTTTTGGCCGCAAAGCAAAGTGGGTATGGGCCGGCATCCTCACACTCGAGGCCTAATCCAAGCCTCTTTTTTTTGTGGGTCAAAGTTACTTTTTACATTACTTATTACATTTATTAAATGGATTTTTACCTTCCTTTACACAGTTTGAAACTTTATTACCCTCTCTACTCAAGTTTCAATTTAATTACATAGGCATATACAATTTACCAATTATATACATTTTAGGAATTAAATGAGTATCCCTTTATATTAGGAATTGAATAAGGAATCAATTATTTCTCATCATTATTCTCTCTCCTGCGCTCTCTCCGTTTCTCTCTGTCTCTAAATTTCTCATTCTCTGTTCTATCAAAATTAATTTCCTAAACACGTCAGCCCCTTTTGAGTTCAAATTTCATTCTCAATCTTAAAATTCTCGGCCAGCAGTTCATACGACACATTACCAAATAAACTCTCAGCAAAAGCAATACCAAAATCCATGAAAAATAACATATGGCATGTAAATCGTGAACACAAACTCAAGGCATCAATTATTCGTCTGATAGACTCGTTTTCACTAGCCAAATTTAGCAAAGCATTCACCAAGCAATTAGACTAATTCCCCGAAACGTTAAACAAATTACACCACATAACTATCACATATTTAATCTAAAGTAAATATTAGAGAAAAGGTTAGAAACAACACCTCAATTGCTTGTATCTAAGAAGCTCGAACTCAAACAAATTATTTGAATTCGAATTTGAATTTTTAAAAATCATTATTTGTTTGGATTGGATGTTGTTGCAAACAAT
Source organism: Nicotiana otophora (assembly GCA_000715115.1). Lineage (NCBI taxonomy): Eukaryota > Viridiplantae > Streptophyta > Magnoliopsida > Solanales > Solanaceae > Nicotiana > Nicotiana otophora. The sequence goes on from AWOL01S0150038.1 coordinate 21,017, forward strand.
TGTGAATATTGTTTGGAGTTTATATCTCAATTTTGAGGATATTTGGTGAAGATTAGACTTGATTTTGCCTGAATTTCAGATTGAAACTCAAAGAAGAAGAAGAAGAACACATGACATACAATATACTTATGAAATTGTAGTAAAGTTGTATTATAATTGTATGTAAATTATATTATGTTGTAGTTATATATATATTTTTTATTTGAATGTTCTGTGAAAGTTGAAAAATAGTTGTATAATGTATGAATCGTTGTATAAAATTTGTATTTAAGTTATCAATACTATCTTTTTACATAAAGTTGTTGATATGTATCAAAATTGTATTAGGAGAGTAAGTTTTGATTGGAATTTTAGAGAGGAAGAAGCACACACCACAGACAAAATATACACAAATCAGATACAAAAGACATATTGTATAAATTTTGTATAAAAATTATATTTAAGTTGTATGATATTGTAGTTGTATAAAACTGGGTAAAAATAATATGTGAAAGTTGTAGATAAGTTCTATAATATATAATTGGTTGTATGAAATTTATTTTTACTATGAATAAATCTGATACAAAATATACAAAAGATATATTGTATAAAAATTATATTTAAGTTGTATGATATTGTAGTTGTATTTAACTGGGTAGAAATAATGTATGAAAGTTATAGATAAGTTATAAAAAAATTGTATAATATATAATTAGTTGTATGAAATTTATTTTTACTATGAATAAATCTGATACAAAATATACAAAAGATATATTGTATAAAAATTATATTTAAGTTGTATGATATTGTAGTTGTATTTAACTGGGTAGAAATAATGTATGAAAGTTATAGATAAGTTATAAAAAAATTGTATAATATATAATTAGTTGTATGAAATTTATCATTACTATGTATGTTGTTGTAGATATTCAAATTTGCATTAAATTGTACGAAATTTATTTTAAATTTGTATGTTGATGTACCATATATTGTTCTTAGAGATAGAGATTTTATGTGTTTAGTTTGAATATAAATATGCAATGAAGTTTAGATTAAGTAGAAGTTCTCTTTTAGATTGTGATGATGAATAATTGTTGATTCCTTGGGAAACATAATTGTTGTGATTTAGTAGTATAAGTATTTTGTAAAATGCCAAGCTTAAAGTAATCCACCATGTCACTCATATGACGCAAGTATCATTAACATGAAGTCCTATAAACAGAACCATGAGTATTGGACTATCATCCATTTTAGTTGGTTGCATATCTTGCTATAGAGGTTTGAGATCCTCTTGTGGTTGTCGCTTCATCGACATTATCGAGGTCTATAAAAGGAAAACAACAACAACAACAACAACAACCCAGTAAAATCCCACTAGTGAGGTCTGGGAAGGGTAGTGTGTACGCAGACCTTACCCTTACTCCGAAGAGGTAGAAAGGCTGTTTCCGAAAGACCCTCGACTTAAAAGGACAAAAAGACAAAATAAGACAATATCAGTATCACCACAGAAATCATAGGAAATATAGGAACAACATGAAATCCAGAAGAAAGATGCAAAGCAAAAACTAAAAAAAAGGAAAAACAAAAACGATAGCTAGTAAATAGGTCCGACATTGAAACGCAAAATAGTAGGACACGACATTGCCACTAGCTAGCTTAGACAAAAACCCTACCATACTAGTCTCACAACGGTACCAAATAAGACAAGACTCAACTACCTCCTAACTTATAACCCTAATACTCGACCTCCACATCTTCCTATCAAGTGCAACAATTCCACGCTTATTGAAATTTCAAAAGATGAAGCTACGTGGCGGCGGCGGATGTCACTTGTTCCAGCACCATCTGAAACAATTAAATTGCCAGTTTCATATTCTTGTGTACTAATCTGGTCATTACTCTTTTAGAGTTTTCCCCAATTAAAAATACTGTTTGACCAAAATGGTAATCTAGCTAAGGAGTCATTACGATTGATTAATGTTGAAAATAATCTATTACAATGAAAAGAGAAAAAAAAAAAGGACTAACCGGTAATTGTGACACTAAGGCACCGAAACAGAAGATGATAACCATGAAGTATTTATATTGGTATTGGTAATGGTGGTTGAGGAGACAAAAAGTCCAACAAGCGTGAATATTATGGAGAGAAGAGGGGAGAGATGAGAGAAAAAAAGAAAAGGGTGTAACTAAATCTCTTGATTAAAGGCACTAATAATGGATTGAAAGCCTTTTAAGGTGAAATGTATATAATTTGTAAGTAATCCTTGTTTAGAGCGGGTAATATACAAAATTAAAATAATTTTGGTAAATAATTTTCAAATATCACTACTAGAAATTCTGTAAAAATCGACCAAAAAACCCGAACAAAGTTGGTCGGTAATGGCCAATAACCGACCAAAACGCGACCATTTACGTGTGGACGGTATTTTAGGGGTCGAAAATGAATACCGACCAAAGTTGGTCGGAAATTACCGACCAACTTTGGTCGGTCAATTAAATTCAAAAAACAAATTATTGCAAAAAAAACCCGACCAAAGTTGGTCGGTATTTTAATTATGTAATCAAAAGATTTACCATATGGGAATCGAACTGGGGTCTGTACTATGACAGGATACTATTCTACCACTAGACCATTGGTGCATTTTGTTTTAAGATTGTCTTTTGTTTGATTTATACTCTTTAATTGTATTTTTGCACGAAAATAACCGACCAATGTTGGTCGGTTTTATTAAAAAATAAAATTACCGACCAAAGTTGGTCGTTTTGTTTTTAAATGACCGGCCGAATTAACCAACCAATTTTGGTCGCTTTTTTTAATATTAAATTTTATTTATTTTAATTGAAAAACCGACCAAAGTTGGTCGGTTTCTTGAAAAATAAATTTCGCGGGACTCAAAAATAGTTTCACGCATTTTTGTGCCAAAGAAAACCGACCAAAGTTGGTCGGTTTCGTAAAAAAAATTAAAAAATAAAATATTTTAAAAAACCGACCAACTTTGATATTGTATAGGAACAAAAAGATCCCTTAATAAATTATTCTTGTCACAGCCACCTTCTTTGTTGTATAAAAATTACTGAAAACATGTAACGCTTTAAACGTGGGTGATACTACTGTAGTTAAATTACCAGTTGATTTATTTACTATGATGTGTTTAAATTACCTATGTTGAATATGCTTGAAGGCACAGTTAGTTTAGCGAATAATTGGTACGCATTTTGACAACATTATGACAAATAGCTTGTATAGAATCAAAATGCAATTTTAAGAAAATTACACGAGCAGTTCTTTTCATAAATCTTAGTGCTGGATAAAGTATTCGCGAAAGGACTTCAAATCAGAATGAAATGTAATTCAGTAAGTAAAATATTCGACCATTTTCTTTTCTTGTACCTCAGAAGTAAATGGTATTTGGGTGCACTTAAATTGGCATCCACTCCTACTGATACACAATGAAAAATGGGTAATATATTTCTGTAAGTGAAGCTCTTTTCCAGGCTTCTGGTCACGTTAGTGTCTAAAATAACAAGGCGTCATGCGGAAGCTTAACGAAAATGTGATGACAAAAGAAATATATGCTAAACTAGGCATAATAATTTAATATAATTTGATCAATTGACCTACATAATATAAAAGAAAAGAACTTATGAGAGAATAAATTCTCCCATAAATGAAAGTCTCATAAGGACTACATTGTGGACACTCTTGTATAATGTATTCAATTTATAGATGTCCAAAACTTTTCCTCCAAGCCAAAGAATAACACCAAATATGGAAGATAATTATATATATTCCTTTCAGGAAAAGTGAAAGCTGTTTACCCGAAAAAAAGATAGAGTTGAATTTGTACGTAATTCTAAGGGTATGTGGTATAACTTGACACAAATCGTAAGAATAAATAGAAATATCGAATGTTGACCGTAGAGAATGAAAAATAAGCAAAGTTAGAAAGAAGATGATTTATGGATTAAGCAAGATGAATCAATCTATGAAGCTAAAAAGGATAATTCTTCAATATAAGAGTGTATGATATCTCACTTACAATGTATGCAAAAACGTGATCCTTTAGAGAAATATAACTATCCCTTTTATAGTGGGGGGATCCTTCTTTAGATATAATTAAAATTACATAGTGGGGAACCCATGATAAATCAGTTTTCCCTAATTTCCGCCGAGATTCTCTCCCGTAGTGCGGCTGTAACGGCTCTTGTCTATGAGCTCGATCTTAATCGGACTCAGTATTGGTCAGTTTCCAGTTTTAGAGCTCGATGCGGATTTGAGCTTGATGCCGACTCGGGATCCGAAAATAACTTGGGCTCGGTATTGGTTGGCCTTTGGCCCTTAAGCTCGATTCCATCATATCTCATCATAGTTCGATTTGGACCCGAGCTCGATAATGAATTCGAGCTCGGTATTTGACCTGTCCCTGAAACTTGAAGCTCGTTTGTGCCTTCTTCCGATCCTATCTCGATCAGACGTACGAAGACCGAAATTAGTTTCGACAGTATACAGATAGTCCCCTCGTTTCTCGGAAAGGATGTGGTGAGCAACGATATGATTTTCTCACGGCTCGATCAGATAAATGCTGACGTTTACATCAGGCTCAATCATGACGCACGTGATGGCTGTCCCGTCGGTTTAGTTTTCAAGGTATTTAATGCGTGTCAGACGATGGTCGTCCACTGTTGATACTGAACCGATGTTGCTTAATCTATAAATAGCCTCTTTCTTTAACATTTAGCACTTCTGCGTCTCCAATCTCCAAATTATATAAAGTTCTTTCTTGCATCTTCATAGTTTATCTGTAAATCTATGATTTTTCACTACAAAATGTCTCTAAAAAAAACCAAATCTTTGTTACCTCATTCTATTTTCGATCTTTAAATCCAAAAATGGCGAAAACATCAAAAGCCATTCCTCATAAAGAAAAAGCTTCTTTTTCACAGCCTGCCGCTGACAAAACACCGGTGGAGCCACGACCTGAGGAGTGCGTTCCTGGGGCGTGTGTTCTTACCTCTGATTTTAAGGTCGATAAAGGCTCGTCAGTTCTCGGCCGATGTGAGCCAGTATCGAGGTATATGTGTTCGATAACCGAGGGGCACCTCGAATAGCTAAAGAAAGATTACAATTGGGAAAATAAATAAATAGTAATCCTGTCTTCTAAAGAAGATATCACCACTTACGTGAAAGAGTTTTTAAGTGTGTATACTTACCCTTTCACGTTAGGTCCCCTCGACCCTGTTATTATTGATTTCTGCCATCAATACCAAATAACCCTAGGCGAGATCCACCCTTCTTTTTGGCGGATCGTTATTTTGATCTGTTATTTCGTGAACAAAATCGAGGGGATGCCTTTTATCCTCGATCATCTCATTCGATTGTACTGCCCTCGCCTCTTTCCAGGTGGGTTAATAAAACTTCAGCGCCGGGCTACCAAGGTTCTGTTCTCGAGCATAGACAAGGACATTGATCGAGGCTGGATGGGCAGGTTCGTTCGAGTAAAGACTTCGGACCTGATTCCGACTGAAAAGATGCCATTTCCCGAGGAGTGGAACATGAAGCGTAAGTGTAATTCTGCTGTTATCTCCTACTATATTGCCCCTTCATTTCTTTTTCTAACCGATATCCCCTTTTTGTGATGTAGCGATTCCTTAGATGCCTGGTGCAGTTCCCGACCTCAAGAATTGGGTACGAGATCTAGCTTCAACCTCCACATATGCCAAGCACTCATGGCGTGATTTGTCGAAGGGCCGACGGGAGGCCAAAAATAATGGTAAGCCTCTTTCTCGTATCTTTGGTAGTTCGAATGAGATGCTTTCCAATATACTTAAATCAATTTTCCTGTATGTAGGTGTGGGCAAAGATGCGGTTTTGAGGTGCCCGCCCGGAGAGGAAGAGGCTTCGATCTATGTTCCAAAATCGGTGAAGGATAATAAGAGAAAAAGGGCCTCTTCTTCCAAAGATCCAAAATCGAAGACGAGGATGGCTTGTAAACCTAGGAAGAATACTATCCCTTTAACCATGGAATCAGTTCTGTGTCTAAGGAATGAAGACGAGGAGGAAGAAGTAAACGATGGGTTTGTGCTGGTGGCCCGAATGAAGAAAACCATCGATGCCGCAAAGGAAGTTGCACCGATGGTGATTTATAAAGCTCTGCCTCATACTGAGGAGATATCAGAGGAAGGTTCTGGCAGAGTCCCTGAACCATTAGAGATCGAGGATGATTCCCAATGAAGTCAACAAGTTATGGGTATATCAGAAGAGGCCAGTCCTGAAGCTCTCCGAACTAAGGAGAACGCTCCAAGCGAGTCGCTTGGGGCAGTAGTAATCGGAGACTCGCCCAATCTCCCTGCCTTTTCCGAAGGGGCAATTCGAGAACCCAAGATTTGGGGTCCCTCGAGATAAACCGGTCTCATGAAGAGGAGGACCCCTTATGTGATTTGTTTACTGGAGTCGAGGATGTTACTGGCCCTAGTGATGTGTCGGGCCTTTTCTGTGAAGTGCAGCAAGCTATGAATCGGGTAAACTGTAACTCCCTTTGTTGATATTACTTTTATGTTTGTTATTCTTCTCTAATTTGTTTTCTTCTTTCTTACGTAGGCCGTAGCAGTTCATCGAGAAACATGTTCTCGGTCTCGAGCTGAGCTGCGTTGGTACGAGGCCGACCTCCGATGGGTCACGGAGGAGTGGAATGCCCTTAGAATCCTCTTCGGGCAAAGGGAAGAAGAAATCAAAGACCTCCGAGCTGAGTTGGAAAAGGCTCATCAAGACCAGACCGACCTAACCGAGCAGGTAATAATAATCTTAAAAACCCATGGACTCGATCTTGGAATGACGGCTATTATTTCGATCTTACAGCTGCAGCAGAAGCTTGAGGTTACTGGAAGCTTCGTGAGGGGGTCGATGTGATAAGGGTGGAGACCTTAGGGTAGAAAGATGGTATGGACCACCTTGCCACAGAAAAAGAAACTACTCGAGCCCAATTATCATCGACCGAAAACCAAATTCAAAGCATGAAGGAGAAAAGCTCGGTTTAAGCAAGAAAAATAGAGGAGCTCGAGGCTCGGTTGGCCTCCGAACTTGCCAAGGACAAATCTGATGCCGAAAAAGCAAAGTTCTATGCGGATGCATTAGTGGCCGTCTATCGGGCGGATGCTGAAGCTGCTCAGGTACAAGCAAGAGAGGCGGCCGAAACCGCCAACACTCGAGCACATTGGGTTGCTGAACTTGCTAAATGCCGATCTCGGAGGGAGACCCTCGCAGAGATCCATGCTCGAGGTTTCGATCTCACCGAAGAGATAAAAAGAGCTAAAGAGCTCGAAGCCGATGCTGAAGCCTTGGCTTCCGATGATGATGGTGGCGACGATGATCAGAGCAAGAGTGGGCCCGAGAGCGGGGAGGAGACCGATGGAGAAGAGACTACCCCAGTAGATAACCAAGAAACTTAGCCCTTAGTTTTCTTTTTGGTTTTTTGTATAGCGTCTTGTTCGGACATTGCAAATATTCTTGTATATATAAAGATGGTTTCTTTTTCCGACTGGCCTCTGTTTTATTCTCTGCCTTGAGAAGATTTTGTTTCATTCATGCCTTATGAAGGTTTTTATAAGGCTTTAGGCAATTTGATCGGATTTGGACCTTGCAACCTTTATAACCGAGTGAGTGCTTGCTCAAACTAGAAATAAGGTAGCCCATAGGCTTAATGGTCGAGTGAGTGATTCGAACTTGAAGTAATGTAGCCCGTAGGTTTTAATGGTCGAGTGAGTGATTTCTCAAACTCGAAATAAGAGTAGCCCGTAGGCTTAATAGTTGAGTGAGTGCTTCGAACTTGAAGTAATGTAGCCCGTAGGTTTTAATGGTCGAGTGAGTGATTGTTCGAACTCGAAATAAGAGTAGCCTGTAGGTTTAATAGCTCTGTTTTAAAAGGCATTTCTGGGGAGAGCCCCGGGGCGATGGTGTGGGGCGAAAGTCTCAAGAGGCATACGCCCCGCAATTTGGGGCGTACGTCCGGGCGTTTGGGGCGCATTATTTTAGTAAGGAGTAAGCCCCAAAGACTTTTTTAAATTAAAACAAAATTTGTTGAATTAGTCCTTCATATAATACCCAAATTCTCAAAAGTTAGTTTGGTAATTACTCAAAAGGTTTAAAAAGGAACTCAAAAGTATTAAATTTAAAAGTAAAGATCTTTTTATTGATTTAAGCCCTAATTCATGGTTTTTCTAATTTTTTATCTTGTCCGCTAGTCTGCTAATATCTCTCAAAAGCAATAAATATTTAATTTTTTTTACAAATACAAAGAGAACTACATTTTTCTTCATAGCAGCAAATTCAAAGTTCCAATTGCAGGTTAATCATCCTTTTTGTTCCTCCATATAGAAAACTTTATTCTTTTAGACTCAAATTACTTGTGCTTGTAAGTAACGTATAATAGATTGGTTTGATTAGTTTTTTGTGGGGATGGAGCACATATATATATAGTGTTTTTCAATTTTTATACAATTTTACCTGTTTATAAATATTAACTGTCATTATGTTATTTTATAAAATATTAAAAATTAAATACCTATGGGGCTTACGCCCCGC
>AWOL01S0150046.1:0-29185 GCA_000715115.1 Nicotiana otophora
CCCAGACCCCATTAATGGGATTCTACTGGGTTGTTGTTGTTATTGTTGTTGTTGTTGTTGTTGTTTCCCTTAAAGTGATCTTTAAGAAACTATCTCAATCTTGTCGCGGAAGAACTCAATCGATGCTTTAGGACGTGTCTTGGTGAAGATTTCAACACTATTTTGCTTCTCCTCTTGCTTTCCCAAAGATGGAAGGTTCTTCAACTAGTCCTGCAAAGGAACATGAGTATATGCTGACGAAACTTTCATCTCTGAAACGAGCTAGCTTGACAATAGTTCTTTTTGGCCTTACTGAAACACTTGAATCATCTCCTTGCTGAGTTTCATGTCGTTGAGTTCTCAGGATCCCCCTTTCTCTTAGCTCCTCGACAACTGCATTATCTAAAGAAGCATCTGCAATGGGAAAGCTTGAATCTTCACTATATAAGGTTTTCGAACTCACTCCATCCAATGCAGCTCCAAAATACAAAGAAATTTTGTCGAATATGACATCCCTTGAGACAACAAAGAGATGTGTTTTAGGATCCATGCACTTCCATCCCTTTTTTCTCTCATCATATCCTATAAAGATGCATTTCCTTGCCTTGGCATCCAACTTGCTCTATTGAGAATCCGGAATGTGAATATAACAAATAGAGCCAAAAACCCTGAGGTGTTTAATACTAGGCTTTTCTCCAAATATTTATTGATACAGAGACTTCATATTGTTTGGATAAAGCGGCATCATATTAATCACATACGCTGCACATTTCATACCTTCATCCCACAAGGCTATAGGTAAATTCTTGGCATGAAGCCAACTCTTACATCTCTCAGTTAAGTGTCGGATCTTTCTTTCAGCTACTTCATTTTGTTGTGGCGTATCAGTGCATATGAGTTTTCTTTTAATATCATGATGAATACAAAAGAAAAGAAATGCATTTGAAGTGAACTCATCGCCATTATCAATTAGCAATCGCCTTATTCTAGAATCGAGTTTGTGTTCAACTATTTCTTTGAACTCCACAAGCTTATTGAAAACTTCTTACTCGTGCTTCACAAAATAAACCCAAGTGAATCTAGTAAAATTATCAATGAAAATTAGCATATAATAATAGCCTGAGAACGAAGGAGTTCTCGTTGGCCCCATCAAATCACTACGAAAAAGTTCTAGTGGGGCATCGCACCTTGACTGTCAAATGAAAGACGATATGCCTTTCCATATTGACATTCTTCACAAATCTCTTCTCCACCGAAAATTCTTAAGTTAGGCAGTCCTTTTACTAGATTCAATTTTACCATATCTTTTAATTTATCCATGCTAAGATGTCCAACTCTAGCATGGCCAAAGATGTGTTTTATCATTGCTACTCATCTTCTCAATATATAAATTAGAGGCAGATAAGACATACAAATTGTTAACTCTCTTACCTGCCTTGAGTACCTTGATATTTTGGAGGAACTTCACATCACGTGGGCCAAATAGCAAATCGTTTCTAGCATCTACAGCATTTGTAACTGAAAAAATATTTTTCTTCATACTTGGAACATGAATGACACTATTGAGGGTGATAGCGTCTTTTTTGCTTCTCATTGATCACAGCAGTGCCTTCCTTATTCACATTATCGACTGTATTATTTGTTGAAATAATGACATCATGTCCAATATATTCGCGAAAGGTGGATAATTTGGATTGATCTCTAGTGAGATGGTGCCCAGATCCTGAATCCACAATCCAGTCTCTTTCAAAATTTATGGAAGCCATGGCATTTATAGCTCGAGTCAGCGATGCGAAGCACTTTCCCCAGTCATCTTCTTTTCCTTCTTCTTCATTAGCTTTCTTGGTTTGAGCCAAATTTCTCTCTTTGGATCGACAATATATTTTTATATGTCTGACTTTGCCACAACGGTAACATTTTAAATGCTTTTTACCGTTATTGGAAGCTTCCCCCTTCTTTCATTGCGAGCTTGAACCACTTGAGGATCAAAAATGCATGATATCTCTTGATTTTCCTTTAAAGTTCCTCTTAGCAGCGGCAAGAGCATTTCCTTCCTATTCTTTGACAGCTTCATCAGTCATCTATTTGGCTAGTAGGTCCTGTGATGACAGTAAATTCTCAAATTCTTCCAAGGATAGTTGTTGAACCATCCTTGAATCGATGTAACAAAGGGAATATATTCCGGCTTTAAATCACGAATAATAATTTTTCTTATTCATGCTTCTGAGATAGCCTCATCCGAATTCAATAAAGAAATTTCGGAACATAGACTTTTAACCTTCAAAAAATATTCGGCGATAGAAAGATTACATTGAGTAGTGTTAGCCAATTCATTCTCCAAAATCTGTAGCCGAGCTTCATCCTTCTTGTTGAACAACCGATCGAGAGTCCTCCATATTTCATGAGCTGATTTACACCTTATGATATGATCAAATAAATTAGGGGAGATAGACCTCTTCAGGAAAAACTACGTCTTAGCATTAATGTGCTTCCACTTCTTACGCGCATTGCTATTTTCCGATGCGTCAGTAAGAGGATTTGTGTTACTCCCATTGACAACTTCCCACAAATCCTGACCAACAAGGTATGACTCCATAGAAATCTTCCATACCTTGTAGTTGGACTGGTTTAATAACTCCATCCCCAGTCCATTAGCACGACCATACAAATCCATTTAGAGAAACCAGTTGAATCAACCACTAACCCGGCTTGAAAATATATCTAGAAGCCAACTATGACTCTGATACCATGTAAAGAATAGCAGATGAAAAGTATTATTGGAGACCTTAACTAAGATTGGAGGATTCAACTAAAGAAGAGGAAGTTTGAAAAGAGAAGAGAGTTTTTAGACAGGAGAACTTGTTTAGGAAAGAAAGGCTTTCTTGATTTTTTGGCTTCATTACAAATGCCTAAGGCCACCGCTATGTATACTTCTCTAAGGATGTTCTAAATAATATTTTAAAACTTGTACAAGAAAAATCTAGCTAACTTTATCTTCTCACAATACTCTAGAATATCTAGATGTATCTTATCGATAACCATATCTTCACTCAATATTCTAGAACATCTAGATTTGTCTACTAGATAAATATCAAGGACACTAAACTAGGACATTGTAGAGAAATCTATGTTTTTCCAAAAAATTTAACTTTATTTTGTTGTTCTCACACGTGTCTCATCAGCAGCAGAATTGAATCAGAAAGAATGTCAGAATAGGCTCTTACTGCTTTAGAAAGAACTTCCCTCGAATCAACTGCTATTAATATTAGATCAGGGACTTCGGTGCCTTAAGCGGAATAGGGGATTTCTTTCTCTTTTTGGCTTCCTCCGGGCAAAATTCATTAAGCTTAGGTTCACATCACAGCCTGAATTACCTCCATTCCTGTGCTGCAGGGCATTAGCAGTATCACTATACTTTTAGATGATAATAGGTGGTTTGGGCCTTGTCTTGGAGCCAGTTGTCCATCCACGAGATCTTCGTATGGGATCTCCCTCTCGTTTGGAGGAAAGCACTGGCATTTTGGGAGTTACTATTATGCCATTTCCACAAATTCCAGGCTTGTGGTTACCAACTCCGTCAAGTTATGGATTCTAATTGCTAGACTCTTTGGTTGCAACTGCAGCGAGAGTGAGGTTTGCAGGAATGGCCATATCTTTTTGTTCACTGTTTCTCTCAGAAACTAAACAGAACAAAAATTTTGTGTTTTGACCGTATTGTTAAGTAGGGGGTTTGCTCATAGAATTATTATGCAACCAAAAAGAATGAGTGCAGTGTAGGAGATGTTTAAGTAACACTGATCAATGATAAATCCATAGGTCTCTTGGTACATTCACGTAATTCTTAACTCTCAGCATATCCTTCTTTCGGATTGACTGTCTTCCCCTATAAACCTACATTTCCCTTATATTCTACTGGGGTCATAATTAATAGCAGGTTTTGTTGGGTTTTTGTTGAGGTGTGAATGGAAAATGGAGGAAAATAAAAATCTTGAAAGTTTCCTTTTTACTAAGGAACTTTGTCCCTCATTGAAAAAGAAGAGAAAGATTGTTGTGCTTCACTTCTTCTAGCTCTTAATGAGTAGGTAAAAAAGCAAGCGTCACGTCGTCATTGCTCGGCTTCGGATTTGGTCAAATGATTTGAGGCATCTTCACACAAAATCTTCAAGCTCTCCCCTCTCTTCACTGTATTTCCGCATCATTTTCAAAAGCAAATGTATTTGTCCTATACCTTGGGCAACAGTGAGAGGATTAAATTGTTTAAAGACACACAAAAAAATTATGTGCTCGGAATTATTTTTCGTTTCTGTTTTCTGTTTTTCTGTTTTTCTGTTTATGAACAAAGTTTTACTAACTGTTTTTAGATTGTCAGCAAATATACGAAATTGTAGCTCTAGACTGCTAGATATACTGCCAAAAGTTGCATGAATACGTTCCTCTTAGTTCTGCTGAAAAGGTGAATGGCAAATGTAGTAATGATTGTGTACAATAGTCTCTAAGAAGACAATAAAGAATATATGTCATGGAACTGAGAATCTAACTTCCTACCAGAAGCAAACTCATGAACTTCTCCATTAACTTCTAGTAAACTACATCCTGGTTCTTTCTCTATCTGCTTTTCCTTCATTGAAATTCTTTCAGCCATAGCTTTTTCAAAGTGTCCAGAGGCTGCATACATATTCGCCATCAATACATATCCACTGCACTCATTTGGATCCAACTCAAGCAAATGCTGTGCTGACCATCTCGCCAACGCCATGTTTCCGTGACTCCTACAAGCTGACAACAAAGAGCCCCATATAACAGCATCAGGTTCTATATTCATACTTCTTATAATCTCTTCTGCTTCTTCAAGTAGTCCTGCTCGGCCCAAAATATCGACCATACAACCATAGTGCTTCATTGATGTCTCCATACCATATTCTTCTTTCATTAATTGGAAATAGTATTTAGCTTTATCTACCAATCCTGAGTGATTGCATGCAGTTAGGACACCTATAAAACTCACAGAATCTGGTTTTAGATTCGAGCATTGTAGACGCGAGAATAGCTGAATCGCTTCATCCCCAAATCCATTAGTTGCTAAGCCCAAAATCATAGAGTTCCAAGATGATAACCCTTTATTTGAGGCGCTCTCAAAAACTTGCCACGCCATTTCAATGTTTGCACACTTGCAATACATGTCTATAATTGCTGTAACAACAATGACATTCAACTTAACATTGTTCTTTTTAACATAGTTATATATCCAATTCCCTTGTTCAAGTGCTCCTAAGTGTCCACAAGCATTCAACAAGCTCACAAGGGTGAATTCACTAGGCTTAATTTTTTCCTCTTGCATTGTGCTGAAAAGGTCTAATGCTTCAGTCCACTTTCCATTTCTAACAAAACCACTTATCATACTGTTCCAAGAAACATTATTTCTTGTTTCCATTTTACCAAATAACCTCCAAGATTTGTCGATTTCTCCAGTTTTAGCTAGTCCCATGATCATAGAATTCCAAGCAACAACGTCCTCGTCCTCATCCTCATCGAACAATTTCCTTGCTTCAAACAAGAATCCACAACTTGCATACATATGTAACATAGTATTTTTTACGAATGTGTCGAATTGTAAGCCTAGTTTGATGATTCTNTGGCCATATCTTTTTGTTCACTGTTTCTCTCAGAAACTAAACAGAACAAAAATTTTGTGTTTTGACCGTATTGTTAAGTAGGGGGTTTGCTCATAGAATTATTATGCAACCAAAAAGAATGAGTGCAGTGTAGGAGATGTTTAAGTAACACTGATCAATGATAAATCCATAGGTCTCTTGGTACATTCACGTAATTCTTAACTCTCAGCATATCCTTCTTTCGGATTGACTGTCTTCCCCTATAAACCTACATTTCCCTTATATTCTACTGGGGTCATAATTAATAGCAGGTTTTGTTGGGTTTTTGTTGAGGTGTGAATGGAAAATGGAGGAAAATAAAAATCTTGAAAGTTTCCTTTTTACTAAGGAACTTTGTCCCTCATTGAAAAAGAAGAGAAAGATTGTTGTGCTTCACTTCTTCTAGCTCTTAATGAGTAGGTAAAAAAGCAAGCGTCACGTCGTCATTGCTCGGCTTCGGATTTGGTCAAATGATTTGAGGCATCTTCACACAAAATCTTCAAGCTCTCCCCTCTCTTCACTGTATTTCCGCATCATTTTCAAAAGCAAATGTATTTGTCCTATACCTTGGGCAACAGTGAGAGGATTAAATTGTTTAAAGACACACAAAAAAATTATGTGCTCGGAATTATTTTTCGTTTCTGTTTTCTGTTTTTCTGTTTTTCTGTTTATGAACAAAGTTTTACTAACTGTTTTTAGATTGTCAGCAAATATACGAAATTGTAGCTCTAGACTGCTAGATATACTGCCAAAAGTTGCATGAATACGTTCCTCTTAGTTCTGCTGAAAAGGTGAATGGCAAATGTAGTAATGATTGTGTACAATAGTCTCTAAGAAGACAATAAAGAATATATGTCATGGAACTGAGAATCTAACTTCCTACCAGAAGCAAACTCATGAACTTCTCCATTAACTTCTAGTAAACTACATCCTGGTTCTTTCTCTATCTGCTTTTCCTTCATTGAAATTCTTTCAGCCATAGCTTTTTCAAAGTGTCCAGAGGCTGCATACATATTCGCCATCAATACATATCCACTGCACTCATTTGGATCCAACTCAAGCAAATGCTGTGCTGACCATCTCGCCAACGCCATGTTTCCGTGACTCCTACAAGCTGACAACAAAGAGCCCCATATAACAGCATCAGGTTCTATATTCATACTTCTTATAATCTCTTCTGCTTCTTCAAGTAGTCCTGCTCGGCCCAAAATATCGACCATACAACCATAGTGCTTCATTGATGTCTCCATACCATATTCTTCTTTCATTAATTGGAAATAGTATTTAGCTTTATCTACCAATCCTGAGTGATTGCATGCAGTTAGGACACCTATAAAACTCACAGAATCTGGTTTTAGATTCGAGCATTGTAGACGCGAGAATAGCTGAATCGCTTCATCCCCAAATCCATTAGTTGCTAAGCCCAAAATCATAGAGTTCCAAGATGATAACCCTTTATTTGAGGCGCTCTCAAAAACTTGCCACGCCATTTCAATGTTTGCACACTTGCAATACATGTCTATAATTGCTGTAACAACAATGACATTCAACTTAACATTGTTCTTTTTAACATAGTTATATATCCAACTCCCTTGTTCAAGTGCTCCTAAGTGTCCACAAGCATTCAACAAGCTCACAAGGGTGAATTCACTAGGCTTAATGTTTTCCTCTTGCATTGTGCTGAAAAGGTCTAATGCTTCAGTCCACTTTCCATTTCTAACAAAACCACTTATCATACTGTTCCAAGAAACATTATTTCTTGTTTCCATTTTACCAAATAACCTCCAAGATTTGTCGATTTCTCCAGTTTTAGCTAGTCCCATGATCATAGAATTCCAAGCAACAACGTCCTCGTCCTCATCCTCATCGAACAATTTCCTTGCTTCAAACAAGAATCCACAACTTGCATACATATGTAACATAGTATTTTTTACGAATGTGTCGAATTGTAAGCCTAGTTTGATGATTCTCCCATGAAGCTGAGTTCCACTTTTGGCAAGACCAAGTCTAGTATAGGCCTTAAAAACCGAAGGATAAGTAAGCAACTGTGGTTGAATTTCTGAAATGGTTAACATTTCAATAAAAAGATGAATTGCATATTGTGGTGTTGAACTCTCTGAGAAACCTCTAATGATTGTGTTCCAAATAAAAAGATTTGGATTCTCTATCTTAGTGAAAACCATGTTTGCATAATTGATGTCACCAGTAGGGGATTTGGCTGAAAATGCTAGGACACGGCTTGATGCTATTTTATCCTTAATTAGACCTGTTTTTATGAGTTGACAATGAATTTTTTTTAGGTCTGTTATGGTTGTACATTTGGTTTCTAGCATATAAAGATATGGTTGGTCTGAAATGAATTTTGAAATGGAAGTTGATGATGGATTGTATGAGCAAAAATATGATGGCATCTCTGTTTGTTTGTGATATCTAAAGAAGTGGCAAAATTTATCAAGAATGTGTTGAGTCAGAGTAATTTGGTTTAGTATGACATATTGGATAAGGTATGTATGGTCTATTGGTTCTCAATTCAATCACTTTAACAATGGGCTGGACTATTTGGCATTCTTGGGACAACTAATCCAATGGCATTCTTGGGACATATTGGATAAGGTATGTATGGTCTATTGGTTCTCAATTCAATCTTGGATAAGGTATGTATGGTCTATTGGTTCTCAATTCAATCACTTTAACAATGGGCTGGACTATTTGGCATTCTTGGGACAACTAATCCAATGGCATTCTTGGGACAACTAATTCAATACTATCATAGAGTTTCACTTATTTAAGTTCTGACACTGTCATGGATGGCTATTTTTTAATAACTTGATAATACTGATTGTAATAAATCCCAACATTCCTTCCCTCTTGTCTGCTTGTGCATAAAAAGGTGTTAAAGAGGACGTAGTACTAATCAAAGGCGTAAAAAGCACTATTTTCCTTTTAACGTGGGATACTTTTTTCCCCCTTAAAAATCACTAACTACACTAACGATTCCCTATTTACTTGTTAATTGATGTATTTATTTTAGAATTATGCATATAGCTAGTGTTTTCCAACTTTGAACCTATTTTTTGGTTTCTCCCCGGAACGAAATTTAGATTCGGACTCGAAAATCCTACATTGGGGTAAAACGCTATCAAACAAAGAGGACTTCATATACAGAATTCCAACCTCAGACTTCTGATTAATGATGAAGGGTATTTGCCACTCCGCCCCAATTTTTGTTGGTACTAAACCTGTTATTTCTATAAACTTCTTAAGACTCTTTTTGAAATTTATGGTTAAATAATTTTCTATTAAGCCTCAATTTTTTATGGACAAAACAGAAAATTTATACACGTACATCATGTCAACTTCACAACTACGCTGACATTATTGTTTGCTAAATTTATAATGCCATCAACCACATGCAGCAAATGGGTTATGCTCACACCGTTTTAAATATTTTCTCGCTCATTAAACAATTCGATCTTACCAAATATACTCAAAATAAGTGAGTACCACGATTAGCAAGTTCACGTTTAATTTAAGTTTCGTGCTTGCCTATGACTTGATCAAGAAAGTAAATGACGAGCGCAAAACCTGTGCATGAAACTAGCTAGGCTCGCTAGTCAAAGATAATATAGTAATAAATTGTCTTCACAGAGACTGGTTTAAATAATTCTCAAAGAAATCTGCAGCTTAATACTATTCAGGAAAATAAACCTTTGATTTTGAGTTATTAACTAACTAAGAGTAAAAGCTAAGATTCTCAATTGTGAATGAATAATGAAAATTTAGTAACTAAGTAGCAACAATTGAATATCAAGGTGAGAAACAAAGGCTTTGACAAAATATGTGATCAACTATTACTATGGGCAACTTTGTGTTATGTTCACTCTTAACTTCTATTGAATCTCTCGATTTCAACAGATGATTAGGCTATCTTAAGGATTCAAATTCTTCTTCCGAATGAATTAGAGTTCGCTAAACAACCTAATGATATGTACTTTAAAAATATGTTGAATGAATGGTCTTACGAAGAACGTCTCTCGACTATTCTTCTAACTTGGGTCAATTGATAACTCTATAAGCTCTTTCGATTACCTATGAGAGTCGTGAAATCAACCCAAACAAGATAACACAGTGCGAATTGCATCAACACTTCTCTTTCGATTAAAGTAAAACCACAATTAACCTTGCAATTCAATTAGTAACTCATTCAACGAATTCAGGCAACTAACATAAAGCAAACCCAGAACAATAGTCAAATCACAATATCCGTCAATAACCCTAAGAAAGATTACTCTATAGTGGAGAAGTTGCTCATCACAAGAGTATTAAGAGAACAATAAAACATTACAATCCCCAAAATCAAAAAAACCTATGTATTGAATGAATTGGATGAAGTATTCAGAGTCTATGTTGTTTCCTTGCCTTCTTCTCTCCAAAAATTGCTCCAAAATCCGAGATACCTTGTTTTGGGATGAGCTAGGCTTCATATAGGTCAAAAGGCTGCCTCCAAAATTACAAAAATAGGCCTGGGTCAAATTCCAGGAGACGGACGTGCGCAGCCGTGCACCTGGGAGTATGACCGCGCTCATGGCCGTGCACCTATGGCAGACTTCTGTAGCACTTGCGTGCTCAAGTGCGCGTTGGGGGTTGCTCGTGTCGGCTGCACACGAGAATTTCTTCTTGCTCAACTTGTTTTCCTCCCACTTAGTGCATTATTCATCCATTGATTCCCTCTGCATCACCTGCACTGAAAGACAGCATATTAGATTCAAATCAGACCAAATCTCTATCGAATCAACCGAATCCAAGACACAAAGTGGGTATAAATATTAAGTAACTTTAAACTCATCAGTGGACACAATGAAACAAAAAATTCTCCTAATTTTTTTTATTGTTTTGCTTTGGTCCTATGGGGAAACCACCCAAGAGAAACAAAACATACTTCCTTTTTATATTTGTGATACACATCACATTCCCCTTAACAAATATTTCCATCAACAAAGTTGTAGTGGAGTGGTAAGTACTTCTTCACTTTTAACTGAACGTCTCGGATTCGAACTCTGAGTATAGAATCACCGTTATTAGGGAGTACTTATTCTCCAATGTGGTACTTTCTGGCATGAATCCGAAATTAATCGGGTTTCAATACTGGTACTTGGCACCTGGTGGGAAACCAAATAAAATAAATACTTCCTCCGCCCCGAATTATGTGATGCAGTTTGAATTTTTAGAGTTAAACTTCTTAATTCTGACCGCGAATTTGAATATAAAAACTTTATTTTTTAAAAAGAAAAACTTATTTAACTCTCGAAGTCCAAACTGCATCACATAAAGTTGAAAAATGGAGTAATACTTTTGAATGCGTGAAAATTTCAAACTTGGTTTAAACGTAAATCTTTCTCATGAACTTGCTATATATGTAGAATTGCTTCTCCTTTAGCTAATCTTTTCACGATTGATTGACTAAATAAGTAAAGACCACATTGCTCACTAACATCATTTTTTACCCTACTTATAAAGAATATTATGCTTTCTTCTATGACTTTATATTATCCAAACGTTCACATATATGTTAAAGTTAGGCAAATGTATATTTATAAAGATATATCTTTATAATTCTGAGAATAACTGATGGTCTGGTGCTATGTTCCAGAAACAACTAACATGGTAAGCGTTTACCCTCAAAGTCGGATAATAATTGAATTTGTAAGTGGTTTTAAGGATACGCTGATTAACTTGATACAAAGTGATAAATTAAGTTGCAATTGAAATAAACAATGATAAAGTAAATTCAAACCACACGAATTGGACAGTTTCAATCTCGGAAGGTTAGCCACCCTCGAGCCAGACGCACTTTGATCGATATCACGATAGAGAAGAACAAGAGCTTAAAAAGAAAAATAATGATGTATTGCTTTGGAATGCGTGTTACAATGTGCTAAATAAATCATCAGACCCCTTTTATATAGTAAAGGACTCTTACTTTAGGTACAATTCTATAAAAAGTAAACAATATTATGATTTGCCGATTTTCAGTTCCTTATTTATACGTGTCGAGATTCCCGCCACAATATCCGACCGGTCACGGATATTTCAGTCCTCTGTTATGCTAACAATATTTTTTTCAGCTCGTTCGGGGCTAGGATCGATTCCGGGATCACGACCTCGATATTCTCAAAAGAGGGCGTTCCAACCCCGGGTTCTAGCGCGGTGGGACTTGGGGTCGATCTTCAGTCCTTTATTGCCATGTTTCGAACCTAACCTACCATGTCGTAGGCGAGCTTGATTTTGACCGTATACAGATAGTCCCCTTATTTTTCGAAGAGTAGACGACGAGAAATGACATGAACTTCCGGTTTTTACTTCGATACCCCGTGACAGAAACGACAAAACAAACGAAATGTCTTGTCAGTCAAGTCTTAATGGAATTAAATGCATGTCACCAGCCGGTTGGCTACTACTATATATGAACCGCCACTGAAATACTATAAATACCTCTTCCTTTGTTCATTTCAACTTTACATTCAAACCTTCTACCCTCGTACCTTTGAAATTTCAATACTTTCTAGCAGTTATACTTTGGTTATTTGAGATCCTTTGCAAGAAACCTTGTTCATTTCCATCTCAATCCATAAAGTGTACTCCTTTCACTTCCTCTTTTTCCTCAATTTTCCTCCATTTTCAAAGAAATGGCGAAGACTTCAAAAATCGTTCCCAAACAAAACTCATTCTACCTCGCGGCCGGCTACCGAGGAGACCGTATCGCATACTACTGTCAAGGAAACAGTACCAGAACCCTCATTGAAAATGTTCGTCCCTGGATGATGCTCGGTAGCCACCGATTTCAAGGTTGAAAACCTTCCCCTGTACAAGGCCGGTGTAAGGAGGTCTCGGGATACATATGCTCGATCACTGAAGAAGTCCTATCTACAGTTAAAAAGGATTGCAATTGAGTTGACAAGCACGTGGTGATTCCCGGACCCGACGAAGACATCATCACCCACGTCGAGGAATACTTAAGTGTTTACACTTATCCCTTTACACTGAGCCCATTAGATCCGGTTATTATAGACTTCTACAGAAGATATAAGGTATGCCTCGGTCAAATTCATCCATCATTCTAGAGGATTGTGATCCTTCTTCGGTTCTTCATGAGCAATATCGATGGATGCTCGTTCACCGTCGACCGCCTCATGTACCTATACAGTCCCCGAATCATTCGGGAGGGGACTGATCAAGCTCGTGTGTCGGGCCAGTAAAGCCCCTTTCTCGAGTATTGATGAAGATCGGGATCGAGGCTCGCTAGGCCATTTCATCCGAGTGAGGACCTCGGACCTGATCCCAGTCGAGTTCATGTCGTTCCCCGAGAAGTGAAATATATCACGTATGTAAAATTTCATTTTCAAAATCTTATTTTACGGTTTTTCCCTTCCTTCTTGTCGGTGCTTTGTGGTGGTGCAACTATCGCTTGGGTCTAGAATGCAGTCCCTCAACATAAGGAATGGGTCGAGAGCATCATGTTACAAAGTCCATATTCCAAGCGATCATGGCGTGAACTTTCGAAGGGCCGGTGGGAGGCCCGTTCTCATGGTGAGATTCCTTACCCGAGTAAGTAATATTTGGGTTCCTCTCGTAGCATTAAGTTCTCACTTGTTTCATTTCCTTTTGCAAGTTTATCCAAGGTCGTCACACTAAGGCCTTCATCCGGTAGAGAGAACTTCCCCGCCGAGTCCCCTGCTCTAAGATAGGGTGATGAGAAGAAAAGAAAGAGGGCTCCGGGTTCTCCGAACTCGGAGAAGAAGAAACCAAGGAGAAGGTTGGTACGCAAATCCAAAGAAAGCACAAGCGCTCGAGCACCATCTTTAGATTCACTCTATCGGTTGAGGGACGAATCCGAAGAAAAATTAGAAGCCTTCGATCTAATGGTCCATATGTCATCGCAACCCGAGGGGCAAGGGGACTCCGAACCGGTGAGAGGCGAGGCCGATTTGCCTCAAGTTAGGGAGGCCAAGTTTGACACATGAAAGGTTGCTCACGATCAGCGGCTTTTTTGAAATCAAGTTTGACACATGAAAGGTTGCTCACTAATTGATCATTTCCAGCACTTAACATATCCATCTCACTCATCATGGTTACTATTATGGCCATTAGTTATTTTTTGGACATAGCATGGATGTTTTCTTTCAGATTAGAGATACTTACCTAATTTGCTTTATCTTCAGCCTCTAAGTCACTCATGGCCATCATCCCTATCACTTTTTCTTCTGTCTTGCTTTCTTCAATTGACATGAGGGCAAACTTAATGTTTTCATTTCCCTAATCAGCTTACAAAGTCCTCCATATATCATGGGCAGAGATGCAGGAAAACACCTTGTAGAGAACATTCCTTGGCAGGCTCATATAGAGAATATCCTTTGCTTAAGCATTTTTCTAAATTATCTGACAATCCTCAGCATCATATTCCTCCTCTCTTTTGATGCTCTTATTTCTATAGTTATCCACTTTAGTGGGTGTAATTGTCATGTGATTAACAATTATCCATAGGTTAAAATAAGTAGCCTGGAGGAACACTTCCATAAGCATCTTCCATTCATCATAGCGGTGTCTATCAAAAGGAGGGGGTCTTCCAATATGCATTCCTAGTTGTACGGGAGGCTCAGCCTCAACAACCTTGTGTGAGTCAATCACAGCATAAAGACTGATGGCCTAGTCTTCTTTCTCCTCCTCTTTGTCACTTCCACTCTCTTCATATGCTGCTAGGAAAGCTTGTTTCATGGCCACAGTGAATCCTTTGCATAGAATTTTGCTTTGTTTTAGGCCTCAATCTTTCAGTTTATCCTTTTTCCCTTTCATCTCTTTCTTTCTTCCAGTCAATTTTCCACATTAGACAGTCCTTGGCCATGTGATCCAGTTTGTTACACTTGTAACACCCATCATAAGAATACTTGGCAATCTGCTTAGGTTTGCCATTGCTTTCTCTTTTAGGTTCATTCTTGGAATTCTTCATGAACCTTTTAAACTTAGCAAATATTTCTAGGTTCAGATCATCATTGTCAGACTCATCTTCTTCAGACGCCTTAAGAACTAGTGTCTTATCTCTCTTTGGTTCCTCCTCCCGTAGTTCCAGCTTTCTCATCTCATGAGTTTTTAAGTTTCCAATCAACTCATCTAGTGATATCTTGTCCAACTCCTTTGCTTCCTGAATGGCAGTGATTTTTGATTCTCATGAAGCAGAGAGAATCCTTAAAACCTTGTTAACCAGTTCTTCAAAGGAAAATACCTTTCCCAACGACTTTAGTTTATTTGTAATTATAGTGAACCTGGTCATCATCTCCTAAATAGGTTCAGATTCCCTCGTAGAGAAAAGCCCACAGTTTCTCATGAGCAACTCAATCCTTGATCTCTTTACCTAACTGGTTCCTTCATGAGCAGTTTGAAGCGCATCCCAGACCTCCTTTGCATTGGAGCAAGCAGATATCATGTTATACTCATTTGGACCAAGTCCACAAATGAGAATCTTTTTGGCCTTTGCATTCTTTTCTATCATTTTGAAGTCTGCTGCCACAAATTCAGAAGGGTTTTGGGGAAAATTTTTATTTTGCTCATTTTGTTTGGTGGGAGTTAGTGATCCTCGATTCACTATCATCCATAGTTCATAGTCCTCAGTCATTAGAAAATTCTCCATTCATGCCTTTTACCAACTGTAGTATTTTCTGTTAAATAGATGTGGTCTAGTAGTTGACTGTCTATCGTGGATTCTAAGTGGAACACTCATTTTCTTCCAATATATCTCTATGTGTTAACCACGTTTGAGAGAACCCGTTCTGATACCAATTATTAAATTGAGTGCCTTCCTATATTACGAAAGAACTTGGCTCTCTGTCTTACTCTTTACGCGAAAATGAAATAAACAGTAAAGTAAGAACATCAATTTTTATGTAGAAAATCACATGGTTCAAAGGTACAAAAACCACACGTAGGATTTTAACTTCAACTTCACTAGAACAACTGAGCCAAATGTAGTGATTATAACACTTGTAAACTAATACTCTCATACTTCTCCTACTTCTACTTGCTGTATGAATTACAAGTTACTCTAACTTGCACGCACACTCAGACAATACTCCAACTAACATTGTTTGAATAATATCTTGATTACAACTCAATCTCTTAATGCACATGAACTAAACTGACACAAGAAGGAATGACTTTCAAAATACACTAATGAGAGACTTGAGTGTTGAATTGAAAATGCTATGCTACGTTCTTCAGTCGATGTGTAAAAGTATTTAACTTCCCAATGCTTCGAGATCTTTGGGAGTTCTACACGTAGTCAAACTCTCGTTTGCTTGCAACACCTGAAGTTTTGAGGACTCCACGAATCGTGTGACTCACATCTACCGAATATGCAGTCAGATATTCTTGGGTAACAATCCTTATCGCATCAAGAGTCCTTCCCAGCAATATCGGATTGCAGTAATTTTGTATAAAAGTTACTGCCCTGTAAGAACTTTCAACAACTACTTTAAGAACCTGGTTCTTAGCACACGTTCATTGCACACAATTGTTAATCATCAAAACTCAATTTTCAATACTAAGAATATATATTCACTTATAGTGGAAACAGATGCACATGTGTTAATCAGTCTATTCTCTCCACCTTCACAAAAATGTACCTTATTTACATTTGTTGAATGATTACGGGTCCATGAGGCAATGGATCATCCTTCCATGTACCACATCTACCGTGAGGCAAATATGGTAGCGCACACTCTAGCTAGTTATTGGAGTACCTAGGCCTCGCATAGCTTCACTGGAAATAAAGAACTGGTTTGGAACTATCCTCCTATACTTTTTCTTATTTACCTTTCCGCAAAGACTTTTCTAGGACTAAATCGTGATGATCAATCCCTTTATTTAATGACCCTCTTTAAATTTTCGTCCTTAATTTGAAGTTCCTTTTATTAGCAAATAAATTATAATACACAGTTAGTTCAATTAGTTAGCTAGGTATTACCACGTGTTAGATAATTTGTAACTTACATTAGTAGTTATACCTAACTCATTCTTTGAACAAATACAGCCAACTTAATGTAAGTGCTAACAAGTGAATGAATATAGTCAGCCGTAGCTTATCTTTTCGTTTCTTTTTTTTTGGTCCAAAAGAATTTAGTTATATTAAGTTAACGATTGCGTAGTACAGGGAGCTAAATTTAAGCCTTCAACAGTAGAGGAGCTATGGGGACGACCTCGTGATGGGTCGTGACAAAAGGAGGGGAGGGGGTTTGTGCTAGTACTAGCTAAGTCCCTAAGATGCAAGGGCGAAAAAAGAGTATGGGATGCGGGTTTGGCCGAACCCAGTAGCTCTTGTTCAAACCATATATTTATCTTAAGAAATTCATTGAATATGTACAATTTATTAATTTAAAACTCAATAACTTAAAATGATTATAATTCCGAACCTATAAAGTTGAAATTCTTAACTCTGGATATGCTAAGATGGGAAGTACAAAAGGAGGTGTCATGTTGACACGTCAATATGTCTAACAAAAAATGTTCCTAACTTATCTTCCTCCAAAGCCGTTTGTACAAAAGTTGGAGGGGATGCCTATCCTTTCCTTTCTCCTCCCTTTTTCTTTCCATTTTGGTCCAGTATTTGGGGTAAAAACTTACGTCAAGCCAATAAATTTTATTTTTCATGCGCTCAATCCGCCAACTTCTAGAATTCAATCAGTAATTCCTGAAGTTTTGGCATCATATATTATTCGTCAATAATTGTAAAGCTTTATTATACATCCAAAACCAAAAGTGAGATACCAACCCCCCACCCCACCCCCAAACAAAATACAAAAATGTAAGGGTAAAAAACATACTATATACATCTGTCCTAAAAATGCCAAGTTTTTATATATTTATATGGTTTGTTACATGGCAGGAGCGGATTTAGAACGAATTCTGTGAGTTCAATTGAGCATATTACTTTTAACTCGACATATGTATACATATTCAAAAAAAATTAAAATATATACATAAAATCACACTCATTTTAAAACATACTTATAGATCTTGATTCTTGAATTAACATCTGCTATAAGTTGAGAACAACTAATCAGGGATTCTGCTGAACTATGCCTTCATGCCCAGCTAGCATCAAATATTTGTCCCTTCTTGTAAAATTAGTGCACTGAAAACCCAATGCATCGGCCAATTGCCTCTGTATGTAATTAGCAACCTCATGTCTAGACTTCCACCCTGCCATGTGATCAGGAGGTCACGGGCTCGAGCAGTAGAAACAGCCTCTTGCAGAAATACAGGGTAAGACTGCGTACAATAGACCCTTGTGGTCTGGTCCTTCTCCGGACCTTGCGCATAACAGGAGCTTAGTGCACCAGGCTGCTCTTTTTTTTTATGTCTAGACTTCCCACCAGCGCATGTTAGCTCTTTAGGCACCTTCCCAAGTATCTTAATAGTGCAACTAGGCCTGGGATTCATTAAGAAAAAGATTTGGGTCCAAGCACTTGAACCCACTAGCAGTAGTTCCATAAAGCATTGTCACACTTGTGTTCACAGCCACTGGCACAATCTCATCAGTTAACTCAGCAAACAAGGAACTAAACCTCAATAGATATGGTTCTCTGCATGTGGTTCCTTCTGGACAAACCACTAAATCACCTGTTGAAAAATACTGTTAGAAGAACACAAAATAACTACTCCCTACAGGCTACATTTGAATCTATTACTATTTGGAGAGTGAAGCAAAGTTTTTTTCACCTTATTTTTACCTTAAAGTATTTTTTATGTAGTTTTTAAGTACATAAATTTTATTTTGAAAATTCTATGTCCTAAATTACACAGAAAAATACTCAGTTTGACCCTCGTACTCCGAAAAAATTCAGATAAATTGAAACGTAGGGAGCATGATTTTAAACACTTAAAAACGTTATTGTAAAAGCGATATTTGTGCTCCTTTTGTGAGATTGCTATGAGACTGAGATTAAGGACCCGTTTGGACATAGATTCTCAAATATTTTTTGAAAAAGCTGATTTAGGTGAAGTTTGATTTGAAATTGAAAATGTGTTTTGACATAAATTTTGGGAGTTTTGACATGTTAAAAAGTCTTTATGTCGGTTGTGGAAGGCCACTATAAGCCGAGGTCGGCCGTGGCATACCTTTGTCAATGGCACGCCATCAGTCATGGTATGCCTATGTCAATGACATGAGGTCGGCCGTGGCATGCCTATGTCAATGGCACGAGGTCGATCGTGGCAGGCCACTATGGCATGCCTATGTCAATGGCACGAAATTGGCCGTGGCTTGTATAGAAATTAGAGCACTAAGCACCCATGCTTAAAAAGTGTAGTACTATTACAACATATTTAATTATACTATCATATCACCTAAAAAATAACTAGGTAACCATTAAGCATAAGTGAGATTTAAAAGCTAAAAATAAGAAAATCGGTCGGTTTTTAAAAATATTTTATTTTTAATTTATCTTTTTCGAAACCAACCGACTTCGGTCGGATTTTTTTGGCGCAAAAATGCGGGAAACTATTTTAGCATCCCGCGAAATTTATTTTTTAAGAAACCGACCGAAATCGGTCGGTTAAAATAAATTAAAATTAATATTCAAAAAACCGACCGAAATCAGTCGGTTATTTTAGTCATTCATTTTTAAAAATCAACCGACTTCGGTCGGTAATTTTATATTTTTAATAAAACCGACCGAAATTGGTCGGTTATTTTCGCGTGACAATACAATTAAAGAGTACAAATAAATTAAAAGAAAGTCATAAACCAAAATGTAACAATAGTCTAGTGGTAGAACAGTATCCTGCCATAGTACAGACTCTGGTTCGAGTCCTAAATGGTACATTTTTTAATTGCATAATTAAAAACAATGACCGAATTCGATCGGAAAATACCGACCGACTTCGGTTGGTTTTTTCAACGGATTTTTCTTTTAGGGTCGTTTGTGAAAATTAATTTACGACCGAAATCGGTCGGAAATTGCGACTGACTTTGGTCGTAACCGAGCAACTTAAGTTCGACGGATTAAAATCGGTCGGAAATCGATCAGTTTTCTCAGTATTCCGACCGATTTCGATCGGTATTTCTAGACAGTTTTAGACAGTTTTCTAATAGTGCCGGGGTAAAAGGAAGGAGAAAAAGTATGGTGTTTTGTACAGGCAGATGAATTAACTAATTGTATTCGGCCAAAAGATCATCAATCAAATAGACATATGATGCTAAGATTTTTTCTTCTTTTCATTTGCATGATTGTGTCATGCAAGGGGATCTAGAATTTGAAGGTGGCGGATGCCACAATTTTCTTTAATGTACACCTTATAATAACTAATATAGAGTTTGTTCGAAACGTTTGCTTTTTTATTTTATTGACATCAAGAAGCAAATGTAGTTAGCATTTTAAAGAAGGAATCACACTTTTATTATTAACAATATAAGTAAAATTAATACTTTCACTAGGGAACTACATCTTTTTTTGTATGCTAAAAATAAATTTGCACAAGTAAAATAACATCTTCATAAGAGAGTTCCACTAATAAGAATAAGAAAAATAAAAACAATATTTTCAATAGATAAGTTATACCCCTTAAGTAAATACAGAATTAGATAAACTACAAGATTCCAAAAATTAAAATCATAAATCTCATATTTCTTTAGGAATTGCTTGCGAAATATTTATCATAATTTAATAGTAAAAAGATTCAAATTGTATTTTAGAATCATAGAACAGCACAAATTTTTATATTATAATTTTAAAAAAATTGAACTCAATCCAAAATTTCGATCAAGACCCAAGTTCTTTGATTTTGAAAGAAAAAAACCTAAAAGAATTGAGATTAAGAGAAATGTTTATTTATGAATTTTTTAAAATTTTGGAAGCTCTTTTTGAGTATTCTTGCTAAAGATTACAGATAAAATTATAGAATAGGGGAAAAATATAAAAAATAATAACCGGTAAATAAGAAATTGGGAGATAGCCAAAAAGGAAAATAAACGAAAAGGGAAGTCAAGCAAGGTTCAAGATAAATTCGAACTTGAATTTTACACACGAGAAAAGTTTCAAAAAGGTCTATCAACCATGGCACCTTTTTATAGTTTGCGACCGGGAGTAGCATGATCAAATATTTAACCTAGTTTAAGAAAATTTCTACATAAATATATAATAATTTTACCAACCTAGCGGGTGTCATACCACCCCCATCCTAAAGGGTGGATCCGCCTCTGGTGCCATGTAATCATAATAACATAATTGTAACGACCCGACCGGTCGTTTTGATAGTATTAGCCTCGAACACCTATTTAATGCTCCCACTATTTCATTTTATGGTTTTATGATTTGTCGGGGTGCTTGGTGTCGTATTTGGGAGAGTTTCGGAGTGGAATGAGACCCATAGTCCCTAGATTGGAAGTTTAAGTTATAGGAATTACCGTAGATTAATTTATGTGAAGACGACTCCAGAATGGAGTTTCGATGGTCCCAATAGCTCCATAGGGTGATTTTGGTCTTAGGAGTGTGTCCGGATATTGATTTGGAGGTTCGTAGGTCATTTCGGCATTAATTGGCGAAAGTTGAAAAATTGGATGATTTTTGGAAAGTTTGACCGGGAGTGGACTTTTTGATATTAGGGCCGGATTTTGATTCTGGAAGTTGGAGTAGTTCCTTAATGTCAATTGTGACTTGTGTGCAAAATTTGAGGTCAATCGGACTTGATTTGATAAGTTTTGGCGTCTAATGTAGAAATTAGAAGTTCTAAAGTTCAATAGGCTTGAATCGATGTGCAATTCGTACTTTTAGCATTGTTTGACGTGATTTGAAAGTTTGGCTAAGTTCGTATAATATATTAGGACTTGTTAGTATATTCGTATGGGATCAGAGGGGTGTGATTCAGATTGAATCCGGAATAAATTTTGGACTTGTGAAAATGCTGAAGCTCCCAGTTCTTGTGTCATCACACCTGCGGAGGGATTGGCCGCAGGTTCGAACTCACATGTGCGAGAAATAGAGCGCAGAAGTGATTATGGGTAGTCCAGGCAAGACTCGCAGGTGCGGAACAGTTTTCGCATAAGCGGCTTCGCTTTTGCGGTGAGGAGATGCACAAGAGCAATTGGGTCATAGGTGCGACACGTTTTGCCGCAAGTGCGCACGCGTAAGTGCGGTCATATTCTCGCAGAAGCGGACCCAGGGGGCTTAAGTGAAGTCCGCATATGTGATGGAAATTCCACAGGTGCGGAGCCGCATATGCGGCTGTTGGTTAGCATATGCGGATTCACTAGGCAGAAAAGGGGATTTTTCGAGAGTTTGATTTCATAATTCATTTTTGAACCTAGAGAGCTTGGTTTATCATGATATATCAAGGGTCTTGCAAGGAAAACATTTGGGTAAAGATTCTTGACTCGTGTTTGATTACTTTTCACTAATCAATCATTAATTTCTTCATTTAATTAAGGATTTGGGTTGAGAAATTGGCGTGAAAAGGTGAAAAATCCTTAGGCTAAATTTTGAGGTTTTGATCGAGATTTTAGTATCGGATTTGAATAATTTTGGTATGGGTGAAACTCGATATTTAATGGGTGTTCGGATTCATAATTTTGGTTAGGTTCCGAGACGTGGGACATGGTCGACTCTTTGGGGCAATTTTTTAATTCTTTGCTAAAGTCATAGTTTTATTATTTAAATTAGTTTATAGTATGTAATTGTTTTCGCTAGATTCGAGCCGATCAGGGTTGGAAAATCGAGGCAAAGGTTTTCTTTTTGATTTATTAAGAGAGGTTTGAGGTAAGTGACTTGTCTAACCTTGTGTGGGAGAAATTTTCCTTTGGATTTGGTGTTGTTATGGTATTTGCAATACGTAAAGGCCGTGTAAGCGAGGTGACGAGTGCATACTAGGTCTAAATGTTGAAAAATCGGTTTTTGCTAAATAGTTTCCTTTTTAATTCCTTAACTGAGTTACTCTAGCATGTGCAGTCATCGTGTTTAGCCTAATATCGCATGTCTATGTATCTTAACTCTTACTTGCAATTTGTGCAACCTCGTTAGTTGAATTACCTATTTCCTTTGATTTCGTATTCATTGCTTAACAGTAGGACTCCTTGCTGTAATTTCATTGTTCCAATTGTTATGTGTTGTTTTAATGACTTTTGTTGAGATAATTGTTTGGTTGTGGCACGAGGTTTCTGCCGTGCAAAGTGTTATTGTGGCACGAGGTTTCCGACGTGTGGAGTGTTATTGTGGCACGAGGTTTTTGCCGTACAGTTATCATTGTTTGCGCGAAGTTTTTGCCGTGCCATTGTGAGATATTTACTTTTGGGACTACAATGTGGTACCTCGAGAGTGCCCCTGTTGTGTGAGATATTTACTTTTGGTACTACGAGGCGGTACCTCCGTAGTGCCCCTGTTGAGTGAGATATTTACTTTAGGGACTATGAGGCGGTACCTTGGGAACGCCCCTGTTGTTTACCTCTATTTGTTGTATTGTTGTTGTTGTTGTTTCTTAACCTGTAAGATTCCTGTTGCCTTATGTGTTGTAGTTGTCATCTTGAATTCGGGTTGTTATCTTCTGTGAATTTTTATTGTTACACCTCTCTGTCATCAAATTACATTATTATACCTCCTGCCTTGTTTTTCCAATTATTCTCAGTAAGGCTTTGACCTGACCTCGTCACTACTCTACAGAGGTTAGGCTTGGCACTTACTGGGTACCATTATGGTGTACTCATACTACGCTTCTGCACATGTTTTGTGCAGATCCAAGTGCATCTTATCAGCCTCGATATTAGTGCGCAGTGTTGTTGCTTTGGAGACTTCAAGGTATACATGTCCGCGTCCGCAGGCCTCAGAGTCCCTTTCTATCCCGTTCTCTTCTTATTTCTTTACATTTTGATAGACAGTGATGCATAGGAGCGTTCCATACTGTATCTAGAGCTTGTGACTTATAATTCACCAGTTTTTGGGATTTGTGCATATTGAGCGGCAATTTTCATTTATATAGTTGTTGATGTTTATTATTTAAGTTATTATTTCAGTTATTCCGCATATTTGTTAGGCTTACCTAGTCTTAGAGACTAGGTGCCATCACGATATCTTTACGGAGGGAATTCGGGTCGTTACAAGTTGGTATCAGAGTTATAGGTTCATAGGTGTTATGAGCCACAAACAGGTTTAGTAGAGTCTCACGGATTGGTACAGAGACGTATGTACTTATCTCCGGGAGGCAATGGAACTGTTAGGAAAAGCTTCACTGTTTTTATTCCATATCGTGCGAAACTTTTGACTTCAGATTCTAAATTCTGTCTTTCTATTCTCCCATAGATGGTGAGGACACATATAGTTGGATTAGATGACTAGACACTCGCGCCCCCTACTAGAGCCGCGAGAGGCGGGGTCGGGTTAGAGGTCGAGGACTTCCACGTGGTGCAGCTAGAGCATCCGGTCGAGCAGCTACAGAGGAGCCACCAGTAGCTCCAGTTAGAGGGCAGGCACCTGAGATGCCTGTTACTGCACCAGCCCTTCCATGAGAGCATATTCAGCACCTTGGCTCAAGCAGGATTAATACCACTTGCTCCTGGAACATCTCAAGCCGAGGGAGGAGCACAAACTCCCGTCGCGCGTACCCTAGAGCAGTGGGTCCAGGTCGACCAGGTTCTAGAGGTCATACCAATGCAACCGGTAGCCATAGTCCAGCCCGAGACTAGGGCAATAGTTTCTGAGGAGGAGGAGCTCAAGCTCGAGAGGTACAAGAAGTACCACCCTCCTACTTTTAGTGGCTTGGCGTCAGAGGATGCCCGGGATTTTCTTGAGGAGTGCCACCACATTCTCCATACTATAGGTGTTGCGGAGTCTAGTGGGGTTTCTTTTACTACATTCCATCTTAGAGGAGTGGCCTATCAGTGGTAGCGGGCATACGAAATGTGTAGTCCGGTCGAGGCAGCTTCACTCACTTAGACTCAGTTCTCAGATATGTACTTGAGGGAGTATGTCCACCAGAGTCTCAGATATGCATGGCGCGCACAGTTTGAGCAATTGCGCCAGGGTTCCATAACTGTGTCATAGTATGCGGCCTAGTTCAATGATTTGGCTATGCATGCACTAGCTTGGTTGCAACTGTTCGGGAGCGGGTTCGTCGATTTATTGAGGAGCTCAAACCCAGTATCAGATTTAGCATGGCCCGAGAGTTGGATATGTACATCACATACTAGCAAGTGGTGGGGATCGCTAGAAGATTGGAAGGTATGTTGACTCAAGAGAGAGAGGAGAGGGAGGCCAAGAGGTCTCGAGATTCTTGCACATATCGTGGTACTCGTGCCCCAGCTGCAGCCCGTTAGGGTAAGGGCTATGTGGGTCACACTATTCATTTAGCACTTCCAGCCGCCAACGGTACTCCAGCTACTCCTAGGCCCCAGGCTCCCCATTATGCACCACCATTATCTAGTGTACCTCTTTTCACGGGGTGCTTTCAGCGGTTAGTCCAGCCGATCAGGCCCGAGCCAGTCAGAGTAGCCACATCCTCTGAGAGCTTGTTTTGAGTGTGGTGATACTCGTCATATGGTGAGGGATTGCCCCAGAATCAGAAGGGGTGCACCTCCACACACCACTCATGCACCGCGTGCTCCACCGGGTCCTTAGGATATGGTTACAGCACCAGCTACCACTCCACCTACACAGCCAGCTCGAGGTGGAGGTCGGACAGGTGGAGGTCGCCCTAGGACGGAGGCATTTGCATCCAACTATATCATCACAAGTATTGTTCTGGTCTATCATAGAGATGCATCAGTCTTATTTGACCCAGGCTCTACTTATTCTTATGTGTCATCTTATTTTGCTCTGTATTTGGGTGTATCCCATGACTCTTTGAGTTCTCCTGTCTATGTGTCTACACCTGTGGGTGATTATATTGTTGTTGATCATGTGTATCGGTCGTGTTTGGTTGTTCTTAGTATTTTTGAGACCATAGTTGATTTATTGTTGCTCAGTATGGTAGATTTCAATGTTATTTTGGGCACGGACTGGTTGTCGCCCTATCACGCTATTCTTGATTGTCACGCCAAGATGGTGACGTTGGTTATGCCAGGTCTACCGTGGCTAGAGTGGAGAGGTAGATTAGAGTATGTTCCTAGCAGGGTTGTCTTATTTCTAAAGGGTCGGCGGATGGTTGAGAAGGGATGTAATGTATATCTGGCATATGTGAGGGATATTAGTGTTGACACTCCTTTCGTCAAGTCAGTTCCGGTAATTAGAGATTATCCAGACATATTTCTGGCGGATCTTCCGAGCATGCCGCCTGACAGAGATATCGACTTTGGTATTGATGTATTACCAGGCACTCAGCCCATTTCTATTACACCATATCGTATGACCCTAGCAGAGTTGAAAGAGTTAAAGGAACAGTTGCAAGCGTTGCTTGATAAGGGATTCATTCATTCTAGTATGTCGCCTTGGGGTACTTTTGTATTGTTTGTAAAGAAGAATGATGGTTCTATGCGAATGTGTAATGATTATCGACAGTTGAACAAGGTTACAGTAAATAACAGGTATCCATTGCCACGTATTAATGATCTATTTGATCAACTTCAGGGTGCCAGAGTGTTCTCTATGACCGACTTGCATTCAGGCTATCATCAGTTGAAGACTCGAGAGCCATATATCCCGAAGACTGCTTTCAAGATTTGGTATGGTCATTACGAGTTCCTTGTGATGTCTTTTGGGCTGACCAACGCCCCAAAAATATTTGTGCACTTGATGAACAATGTATTTCAACCCTATCTTGAATCTTTCATCATTGTGTTTATTGACGGCATTCTGGTGTATTCCCGGAGTCAGGAGGATCTGAGCAGCACCTGAGGACTGTGCTTCAGACCTTGAGAGAAAGGAGGCTATATGCAAAAATTTTGAAGTGTGAATTCTGGCTAAATTCAGTGGCATTTTTGGGTCAAGTAGTATCGAGTGAGGGGATCAAGGTAGATCTAAAGAAGATTGAAACAGTGCAGAGTTGGCCTAGACCATCCTCAGATACGAAGATTCAGAGTTTTCTTGGCTTGGATAGGTATTACCGTCGATTAGTAGAGGGTTTTTTGTCTATTGCAGCACCTATGACCAGGTTGACCCAGAAGGGTTCTCCGTTCAGGTGGACCGAGGAGTGTGAGGAGAGCTTTCAAAAACTCAAGACTGTTTTGACTACAGCCACAGTGTTGGTTTTGCTTCCTGGTTCGGGGTTCTATACGGTGTATTATGATGTGTCACGCATTGGTCTCGGCGCGATGTTGATGTAGGACGGTAGGGTGATTGCCTACGCATCTAGATAGCTGAAGGTGCAAGAATAACTATCCTATCTGCGACCTCGAGTTAGCAGCTATTGTTCATGCCTTGAAGATCTAGTGGGACAATTTGTATGGTTTCCCTTGTAAGGTCTACACCGATCACCTGAGTCTACAGCATTTGTTTAAACAGAAGGATCCTAACTTGCGGCAGCGGAGGTGGTTGGAGTAGCTCAAGTACTATGACATCACCATTCTCTATCATCTCGGAAAGGCCAATATGGTGGTCGATGCTTTGAGTCGCAAGGCGGAGAGTTTGGACAGTTTAGCATATCTATCAGTAGCAGAGAGGCCTTTAGCCTTGGAAATTCAGGCCTTGGTCAACCAGGTTTTTAGATTGGATGTTTACGAGCCGAGCCGAGTTTTGGCTTATGTGATTTCTCATTCTTCTCTTTATGACTATACCAGAGAGCGTCAATATGATGACCCACATGTACTTGTCCTTAAGGACACGGTTCAGCACGACGATGCCAAGAAAGTCACTATTGGAGATGATGGTGTATTATGGATGCAGGGGAGGCTATGTGTACCCAATGTAGATGGTTTACGTGAGTTGATTCTCCATGAGGCTGACAGTTCATTGTACTCCATTCATCCAGGTGCCGTGAAGATGTATCAAGACTTGAGGCAGCACTATTAGTGGAGGCGGATAAAGAAGGACATAGTGGAGTATGTAGCTCGGTACCAAACATGTCAGCAGGTGAAGTATAAGCATCAGCGGCCAGGTGGATTGCTTCAGAAGCTAGAGATTCTGGAGTGAAAATGGGAGCGGATCACTATAGATTTCATTGATGGGCTCATACGTACTCAGAGGAAGTTCGTTGCAGTTTGGGTGATTGTGGATAGATTAACCAAGACAGCTCATTTCATTCATGTGGTTACTACTTACTCTTCAGAGCAGCTGGCTCAGGTTTATATTCGTGAGATTGTCAGGCTACATGCGTGCCGTTATCTATCATCTTTGACCGGGGTACGTAGTTTACATCGCGACTCTAAAGATCCATACAACATGAGTTAGGTACTAGGGTGGAGTTGAGTACAACATTTCACCCTCAGACGGACGGACAGTCCGAGCATACTATTCAGATATTGGAGGATAAGTTTTGTGCGTGTGTGATTGATTTTGGGGGTTCTTGGGATCAGTTCTTGCCACTTGCGTAGTTTGACTACAACAACAGTTATCAGGCGAGCATTCACATGGCACCGTATGAGGCTCTATATGGTAGGCGATACGGGTCCCCGGTGGGTTGGTTCGAGCCGGGTGAGGCTAGACTATAGGGTATAGACTTGGTTCAGGATGTCTTGGAAAAGGTTAAATTGATTCAGGATCAACTTCATACAGGCCAATACAGGAAGAAGATTTATGCGAATCGGAAGGTTCGTGATGCTGCATTCATGGTTGGGGATCAGGTCTTGCTCCGGGTCTTGCCCATGAAGGGTTCCATGAGGTTCGGGATGAAGGGCAAGTTGAGCCGTAGGTAAATCGGGACTTTTGAGATTCTTGGGAGGGTTGGAGAGGTGGATTACAGACTTGCACTACCACCTAGTATCTCTGCAGTTCATCCAGTGTTCCATGCTTCCATGCTCCTGAAGTATCACGACGATCCGTCTCATGTGCTAGACTTCAGCTCAGTCTAGTTAGACAAGGATCTATCTTATGTTGAGAAGCCGGTGGTCATTCTGGATAGGCAGGTTCGAAGGTTGAGGTCGAAGAACATCGCTTCAATGAAGGTTTAGTGGATGGGTTATCCGATCGAGGAGGCAACTTGGGAGACCGAGCATGATATGCGCAGCCGTTATCCTCATCTATTCACCACTTTAGGTATGCCTCTATACTCGTTTAAGAATGAACGTTTGTTTTAAGAGGGGGAGGATGTAATGATCCAATCGGTCATTTTAAGAGTATTAGTCTCTAACCCCTATTTATTGCTCCCACTTTTTCATTTTATGGTTTTGTGACTTGCCAGGGTGCTTAGTGTCGAATTCAGGAGAGTTTCAGAGTGAAATGAGACCCATAGTCCCTAAATTGGAAGTTTAAGTTCTAGGAATTTACCGTAGGTTACTTTGTATGAAGATGACTCTGTAATGCAGTTTTGACGGTCCCAATAGCTCCGTAGGGTAATTTTGGCNAGTTTTGTGCGTGTGTGATTGATTTTGGGGGTTCTTGGGATCAGTTCTTGCCACTTGCGTAGTTTGACTACAACAACAGTTATCAGTC
>AWOL01S0150102.1:0-16240 GCA_000715115.1 Nicotiana otophora
TCGAAGGCTCGAAATCTAGTCTTGAGAACATTAAAGTATTCCCAAGTAGCATGATGTCACCACCTCAAATTTTCCTTCGTGGGATGTCGTGATGACACCTAGTCTTAGAGACTAGGTAAGCCTAACACTTACTGAATTAGTGATAACTCAACCAACAATTTTTTTTTTATATGAAATAGAAATTTTCTACAATCCCAAAACCGGTAGTACAAGTCTCAAACTCTATAGAGCTTACTAGAAAATCTCTAAATATAACTATTCCAGAATAGAATCAAACCGTGTAAAGAAAATATCATAAGGTGACTCTGAGGCTTGCGAACGCGACAACAGGTATACCTTGAGTCTCCACAGAGATGCACGATCAAATAACAGGAATATCAACAACTCTGAGATACCTTGATCTGCAGAAAAATGTGAAGAAGAGTAGCATAAGTATACCACAGCGGTACCCAGTAAGTACCGAACCTAACCTCAATAGAGTAGTGACGAGGCCAGGTCAAGACACCTACCGAACATATAAACTTGTATAAAATATTACATAAAGCTAACAAGGAAAGAATATCAATGTAAGGCCAATAACAGAAGAATTTTCAATTCAAATCAACAATGAGAACAATGAGAATGCGGATGGCAACGAGAAAACAAACAAGTGATTAAGCAACAACATAGTCAGAGTACAAATGACATATGAAGGGGTTCAAGTAAGGAATCACATAACAAATCAATTAATTAAATTATTTATAATGCATGTATTTCAACATAATTTACCCGAGGTATCACTCCTCGAAATCTCAATTCATGATTCACATCTTCCAATCCGTATACATGTGGGCATCTTGTGACCACATCTTTCCAAATCACTTTTGCAAGGCAAAATCCTCGTGCTACCATGTGTATAGTTTCTGTATCAATATCAACCAGAATGACCAATGAATGATTTAAACACAATTAAATACAATTTCTAAATTAAATACAGTGAAGCATCAAATGAGTCATTATACCAATTTAGGATTTAAATAACGTAAAATAGTGGAGGGATTGTACAAATAGAATATCAATTGAGTTTAGTTTAGAAGTATATGAGATCCGATAAAATATTGTATTTATACAAAATAAGACATTCAATCAAGTTTTAACGAGATAAATATGGGATTTATTAAGGTAAAACGAAATAATAATTTTTCACGCAAATTACACGACAATAAGATAATGAGAAGGTTGAGGTATCAATTAGAGTAAAAATATAATCACCATTGAATTTAGTAAATCTCCGAATAAGATATGAGTTTTATTTTTGAAAGACACACAAGTAGAACAGCTTGAAAATTCTTTCATTTACCTCTGCTAAATTCTCAGCAACTCACATAGGATGCATGACTCACACAAGAAGTCCATATTGTTCCATTTTTAATATATTGATGATTAATTAATTATAAATCAAAATACAATGAGGTGATTTAAGAAACCACAGTAACCGTCCTAGCATAAAATGCATCATGAGAATCACAATCGGAATCAACCTTAATATCACAATAATTTCATATTTGTATATTTGTTACAGCGTGCAACCTGATCCCACGTAATAATAATCATATATGTTGTGGCGTGAAACCCGATCCCTCACAATAATAATCATATATGTTACGGCGTGTAACCCGATCCCTCTCAATAATAAATCGTATATGTTGCGGCGTGCAACCCGATCGCTCTCAATAATAAATCATATTTCTTGTTGCGTGCAACCCGATCGCTCTCAATAATAAATCATACTCCCTCCATTTCAATTTATGTGAACCCATTTGACTGAGCACGGAGTTTAAAAAAAGAGGGAAGACTTTTAAACTTGTGGTATAAAATGAGGCACATATATTTTGTGTGGCTATAAATCATTGCATAAAGGTAAATTGTTTCCAAATAAGGAAAGGGGTCATTCTTTTTGGCACAGACTAAAAAGGAAATAGGTTCATATAAATTGAAACAGAGGGAGTATATGTTACGGCGTAAAACCCGATCCCTCTCAATAATAAATCATATATGTTATGGTGTGCAACCCGATCCCTCACAATAATAATCATATATGTTGCGGCGTGCAACCCGCTCCTCAAGAAACACAAATTAAGCAACCAATTTACAACCAACTACGGTATACCACAAAATCAAAAGGAATAACGAGGCTACACAAAGAAGTCACAACTAATGAAAAAGGCTACACGTTAGCTCACGAAATCAAATAGCAAGGAAATGACAATCTATAAGCCAAGGCACAATTTATGAGCATCAATTAATAATTATGGCATGTAGCAGGTAAAGCATGAATTCAACAAGTGATTACAATCAACAATTGACATATACAGGTGAACTTGATAACAAAGATGGAAAATGTACTAACAAGTTCAAGTAAAGCACGTACAAATAACTCTAGCAACAAAAGATATAATCACAAAACAATAACTACAATTAATTGCATGAAGGAATCCTAACAGTCCACCGATCAAATACCACATATAGGTCGTGTACCCACTCGTCACGTCGCGTACACGACCTCCACATAACATGAATGACACAATCATCCCAAACTCTAAGAGGTGTTTTCCCCCACACAAATTTAGATAAGACACTTACCTTAACGGAGTTAAGACGATATCCCAAAATTGCCTTCTTGCGCAAAACGACGTTCGGACGGCTCCAATCTAATCAAAATATTTTTATAAATTAATTACAATTCATAGAAAATAATTTCTGATAATAATACGTCGACTTCCAATTTTATTCTAAAAGTCAACTGAAAGTCAATACGGGGCCCACTTTTCGGAACCCGGTAACATTTACGGAAATCGAACTCCCATTCCGATATGAGTTCAACCATACAAAAATTATCGAATTTCGACATCGGATCGCCTTTCAAATCTTTATTTTTCATTTTTGAAAGATTTTACAAAATCCCCATTTTCATCAATTAAATTCACAGATTCATGATGTAAATAAATACGTAATCATGAAATATAAACGATTTAGGATAAAAGAACACTTACCCAATTCAAACTTGTGAAAAACCCCTCTGAAATCGCCCAAAACCGAGGTCTAGAACTTTAAAAATGAACAAAAATGCCGGACTCCGGACTTATACATTCTGCCCAGGCAAGTCGCATGTGTGAAATGCGACTTGTCTCATTATTTCCCGACAAATATTTGCAGTACCTGCTTTCAGTAAATCGATCATAACTTTCTATACAAATGTCCAAATGATGAATGGTTTACCTTTTTGGAAACTAGATTCAAAGGGCTGCAACTTAGATATTTCGATCACCTCCAAATTCCTTACAGATTATAAGATATAAGTTTTTAAATTCAGCCTTGTGTAGCAGAAATTTCTACGATACACACTGCCAGGTAAAATAACTGCAGTACCAGGATTCCATTAATCGATCATAACTTTCTGTACAAATGTCAAAATCATTAATGGTTTACATTTCTGAAAACAAGACTCAAAGGGCTACAAGTTTTATTTTTGGATCATCTCCTAATTCCTTACAGATTATGAGATATAAGCCTCCAAAGTCAGCCCTATGCAGTAAAACGTTCAACGATGCACACTGCTCTAACCAAAAACCAGCAATTAAAAATGACCTAGAAATGGTATGAAATCACTCTGAAACTCACCCGAGCCCCTCGGGACCCCGTACAAACTTACCAACTATAACGACCTGACCGGTCATTTTGAGTATTTACGCTCCTTTCAACTATTTAAAATCTTGAATAACTTCATACGAGATATTATGACTTGTGTAAATTGTCGGTATTGGTTTTCAAGGTATTTCGGAGTTAGCTTGGAAGAATGAATTTTCATGTTGGAAGCTTAAGTTGAAATAGTTGACCAGATAAGGACATATGTGTAAACGACCTCGGTTTTGAATTTTGATGATTCCAATAGCTCCGTATGGTGATTTTGGGCTTAGGAGCGTGTTTGAAATATTATTTGGAGGTCCGTAGTGGAATTAGGCTTGAAATGCCGAAAGTTTAATTTTGGAAAGTTTAACCGGGGGGTTAAATATTTGATATCGGGGTCGAAAATTTGAGTACCTCTGTTATGACATTTATGACTTGTGCGAAAACTTTGAGGTAAATTGGTCTTGATTTGATAGGTTCCGGAGTCGTTTGTAAAAATTAGAAATTTCAAAGTTCATTAGGCTTGAATCGAGGTGTAATTCATAGTTCTAGCATTGTTTTAGTTGATTTGAGGGTTCTACTAAGTTCGTATGATATTTTAGGACTTGTTGGTATATTTGGTCGAGGTCCTGAGGGGCTCGGGTGAGTTTTGGATGGTTAACGGATCAAAAATTTAGACTTGAACAGCTACTGAAATTTTCTGATATCTGATGATGTTTTCCTTCTACGCAGTCGCGTGAATGCGTCTGCGATCGCGTAGGCTTATTTGGTCAGTGGGGGTTCTTGTTCAACACGATCACGTGGGGATATCTGCGATCGCGTAGGGTTAGTGTGAGGCAGTGGCATTTCCATTTTTTGACTCGCGAACGAGTGAGAAAGTTTGCGTTCGCGTACAGTAATTGGAGCAGAGTAGAAGTCATGTGTTTTGTGCTTCGCGATCGCGTGGAGAAGTCCGTGATCACGTAGTTCTGTAATGTTGTGCTTCGCGATCGCGTGAAAAAGTCCGCGATCGCATATAGTAAAATCTTGGCGATGGAAAATTGTTCTTCGCGATCGCGTAGAGCAAATGTCTGGGCAGAGAGTTTAAGTTCTGAAAATAGGACTTCGTCCCATTTTCAGTTTTTGACGGATTTGAGCTCGGGAAGAGGCGATTTTCGGGAACTTTTCAAGGAAAACAACGGGGTAAGTGTTCTTAACTCAATATTGGTTAAATTACCTGAATCCATGGTTGCTTTTATCATTTAATTGGTAAATTAAGTTGGAAAAGTTTGAAAACCCTCTTAGTTTAAATTGAAAATTTGACGGTCGAGTTGGGGTCGGATTTTGATAAAATTGGTATGGTTAGACTCGTGGTTGAATAGGCGTTCAGATTTGGTAACTTTTGTCGAGTTCCGAGACGTGGGCCCCACATGTGATTTTTGATCTAGAATACGGATTTTTATGGAAAATTAGCATTTTCTTATGGAGTTAATTTCAATAAATTTTATTGACTGAAACGAATTATTTGTGACTAGATTCGAGGCATTCAGAGGCCGATTTGCGAGGCAAAGGCATAGCAGAGTAAAGAATTTCACGCTCTGAGGTAAGTAACAGTTATAAATCTGGTCATGATGGTATGAAACCTCAGATTTTTGTATCATGTAATTATTTTGGAGGTGACGCACATGCTAGGTGACAGGCGTGTGGGCGTGCACCGAGGGATTGTGACTTGGTCCGTCCCGGGAAACTGTAAAGTTGAATAATTTGTTGTTAGCTATATGCTCTCTATGTGTTGATAAAATTTGACTGTAAATCATATTAGAGATCATGCTTAGGCTATGTGATAGTACTGTTGGGACCCACAGAGGTCGCGTACTTATTGAATTGCCTGCTAAATGCTATATGTACTCAGTCTCACTGTTTACTTGCACATTTTATCTCAGTCTCTATTATTATTATTGATACATCATATCATTGTTGTTCGGGCTGATTTCATGATTATTGAGAGCCCAGGAGACTAGAGAGATTTATGACTGAGTGAGGCCGAGGGCCAGATTGTGAGATATTGATACTATAGCACGTGAGTTATCCGTGCAGCACGTGAATTGGCCGTGCAACACGTGAGTTGGCCGTGTGGATCCTTATATTATACTATATCAGGTGAGTTGGCCATTCGGATCCAGATATTTATATTATGGCACGTGAGTTATCCGTGCAGCACGTGAGTTGTCCGTGCAGATTATAGCGCTTGGGTTGTAGGAGCCCCTTCGGAGTCTGTACACCCCCAGTGAGCGCGGGTACCCATTGAGAGTGAGTAATGTGGGCTGGGAGCCGAGTGAGTGATGAGGGCTGGGAGCCCAGTGAGTGATTGTTGTCCTCAGAGGTTGTACTTGATTTTCATTTGTTGTTGAACTTAGTTGCTATCTGTCATTATTATGAAATCTCTCAAAGATTTTTATATCCGGATTACAAGAACTTGAATTTGGAATTACTGGAAATGAACCATAATTGTGTAGCCCGTTACTATCTTCAGTTCCTTATTTATTATTGTTACTTGCTGAGTTGGTTGTACTCATACTACACTCTGCACTTTGTGTGCAGATCTAGGTGATCCCGGATACAGTGGGTGTTGATCCTTTCTCACAGTCGATTTTCCGGAGATTCAGAGGTAGCTGCCATATTTCGCAGACCCTGTCTCTCCTTCCCTATCTTTTTATGTATTGCATTTGGTCTCATTTTATTATAGACCGTATTCTCCAGACTTGTAATATATAGATTCTCATGTACTCGGTGACACCAGATTTTGGGAGTGATTGTATCGGTATTTGTAGGATTTGTGGATTTTATTTAAATATTATATTTTCAAACTTAAAAGAAATTGTGGTTTACTGAAATTTTTGGCTTGCCTAGTTTCGATATAGGCGTCATTATGATAGGTTAGAATTTGGGTCGTGATAAGTTGGTATCAGAGCCTAGGTTACATAGGTCTCACGAGTCATAAGCAGGTTTAGTAGAGTCTTGCAGATCGGTGTGGAGATGTCTGTATTTATCTTCGAGAGGCTACCGAACCCTTAGGAATATTTCACTTTCTTGTATCCTATCGTGTGGAATTGAATCAACTTGAAACATAACTCTTTGAATTCCTTCTACGCATTTCGTATGCGCATGTGAGCGCTCGATATCAACTATGCGTCGCCGTCTTAGGATTCTATGAACGAGGTTCAAGATGTGTATTATGTATTTTGGTGATGGGCCAGTCTAGAGGACTTGAGACCAGGTTTAGACCGCAACTTAGGCTCAGTAGCTTCAGTTGTAACCTGTACATTTGGACTTATATGTCCGGTAATGTCCCTACGAG
Source organism: Nicotiana otophora (assembly GCA_000715115.1). Classification (NCBI taxonomy): domain Eukaryota; kingdom Viridiplantae; phylum Streptophyta; class Magnoliopsida; order Solanales; family Solanaceae; genus Nicotiana; species Nicotiana otophora. The sequence continues at coordinate 7,004 of AWOL01S0150102.1, forward strand.
TGGAATTGGTGGCTCGATGAGTGGTGGAATGGCTTTGTGATGAGTATGATGTAACTGCGGGATGTGTTAAGACGATTTGAATGTGACGAGAAGTGTTTCCTTGAAATGTAAAGGAAGGCCATTGGGTTCTTTATTTATCCTTTTGATGTGACGTACAATCTTGAGTGTGAATATTTTATAAGATCTTTCACGTTGTTAAATTGTGGGGCAAATTAAATTCTCATGTCTTGTCAATGAGTTTGGACTCAAGAAGAGTAAGTGATTATGTAGTAATTGTGGTTGCGAATGGGAATTTCTAATGTTGAGGGCTCAAGAAGGATGAGCTTCGAAGAGGCTTAGAGTCGGTAACATTTTTTGGTTCAGGTGCGGCAAAGATGCATTTTGATTTGATGCAAAAGTCGAGCAACAAAGTATGAGGGAAGACATGACGGGAAGTGTTTCGCGGTGGTTGAAGTACTAGTAGGTCAAGTAGGAGAAGTAGAGGTTGAGAAAATGCTTAAAGGAGATGGTTTAACCGAAGTAAGAGTAGAAGATTAGCATATGGATTATGTGGTAGCGTAGTCGCGTGCCTTAAGAAAGTGTAGAACGGTTTGGAATCGTGATAGAATGTGATTTGGCCTACGGACTTTATTTGGAGTGATGGTTATTGTACGAAGAAATATTGAATATGGCAGAAATGAGTTTGTTTGAAATGAAGAGGGATGTGAAGATATGATTATCATTTCAGGCGCAAAATGACTTGAGTTCAGAAGGTATTGTTGAACTTTCAGTTGATGTCAAAAGAGAAAGTGCAGACTTATACAAATGGTGCGCGAGCATGAGCTCAGGAGAATTTACTGATTGCGTGGTCGTTGCACCCAGTGCAGTGTCGTTAAGAGATGTCGGTAAGGAATTCCACAGGTGGGTTATCTCTTGTGAGCAGTTAGAGGTGGCGTGATGTTGATGAAACTTCTGCGAGGAATATTACTTACTACCCGGTAAGAGGTCTAGTGTGTGATTGTGGCTGGGGATTCAGAATGTTCATGAAAAGCTTAACAAAAGACTTTGATAAATTTGGCGGGTTAATGGTGCAGGATATTGGTAATTGAGAAGGAGAAATCCTTATGGGTTCTAATTTTATATAATAGCAGCTTAAGGCTAGGTGAAGGAGCCTATTATTGACAATTCGATTTCATGGTTATGTGCTAAATTTTAGTTTTGGTACGAGGCATATTTGTGGTTTAGTCATGACTTACAGAGGAGGAGATTGAGGATGACTCGGGTAAGTAAATTCCTGGATACGGGTTACATTGCACTTTATGAAAACATGATGTTATTTTGAAGGATGTAATGCACACGAAGTATAAATTTGATTGGTCGTGATAAGACAGGGTTACTTATTTGAGTGTTGATTGTGCCAAAGGAGCACATGTCTTTCGCCCCGTTTGGGGCGGAATGGATGACTCTCGAGAGGGTTCTAATGGATTCAAAACGTAGATCTGGAAATTGAAAACATTTCAAACTTGTATATCACTAGAATTAATTATTACATTGGATGGTATCAGGACGTGCGGTAATTCTATTTGACTGTGGATTCTACATTTCAGTATAAGAAAGGAAAGAGGAATAATTTAAAATTCGTATAAGGTATTTTCAGAGTGAGTGTTATGCTTGGGGTATTTATGGAGGTGCATAAGAATAATACAGTGGCTTATGGGCCTTAGGGCGATGTGATTTTATGTTAGGATGTCTTGTAGTGAGCTTTGGGTAAGGATAGAAGTGTTCTGACGAGGAGAAATGTCAACTTGAGGGTAATTCAGAAGAAACTCGGAGAAAATAGGACAAATGGGTAACATGATGGATCAGTATGGTAATGGTATGCTCGATTCTTTTGGTTCTTACAATGAGGTGGGGCTTTACGGGTGTTTTTGTGGCAATACTCTAGGATTTGGCAACCTGTGTGGCTTGGTGGAGTTAGAAGAATTCAGTTCTGATAGCTTGGTTATGTGCAAATGAATTTCAAGTGTTCAACGTGTTGTGTATTGTGGTTTCCTCCTGGCAAGAAGCAAGAGAGAGGTTTCCAACTAATAAGGGATGTAATTTGCTGGGGACTTAGAGTTTATAATGAGATTCTTGTACCTTTCACATGATAGATGTGGTGTGTTGCGCGGGATTAAGATTTACATGTACAAGGTGGCAGTTCATTCTTGAAAGGAAGATCACGAATTTTGGACATAATGGTCAATTTCAGATAATTAGATGAATGTTATAACTGCTCGATAATCCCTGAGAAGGGTGCGCATTGTGTTTTAACTTACGGATGTTCATGGTATTGCAGTACTCACCTGGTTGATAGACTGCTGATATTCAAATTATCGTTATGTGGCACGGAAGAATTATGAAAGTATTCCTTATGGAAAGATCGTGAATGGAAGATGTGTTAGTCATTCTAGTGTTGGAGTTGGGATCAGTTACGGTGATTCATGTGTTTGGTGAATTTGGAGATTGGCAGTTCTCAGAAGTATATTATTTCGGGTTGCGTCCTATTTGAGGTAAGTATTTTATTTTAACTCAGTGGAGGCTCTAGTTGCGTTAACTATTTGTGATAGCTACGCGCTATGAGTGCGCATATATGTAAGGTTTGAGCCCATGTGCGGGCATTAGAGCAAGTATTCATACTCGAAGGAATGCTTAGGCTATGATATGCCTAGAGTTAACTGTTAAATGTAAAGTTATAATGTTTCTCGTACTCGTACCTTTGTTGAGAACTATATGGGCTACAATTGAGGTTACCAAGAGGCTAATTTCCCTGAATAAATGAGGTAGTTATTATTTCTGCGTTAACTTGTCGATTTGGAGTATGATAGTAGACTTTGCACATACTTACACCATGGCGTACTATTTATACCAGTCTAGGAGCATGAGAATCTTATTTTGTTATCATATACAAGTGTACTTGTTTAATTGCTCCAGTCTGATATGCTAGGACTGGAGGCCTGTGACCATGTCGGGCGATTCATATTATTGGCACGTGAGTTATCCGTGCCGTGTGTAGGAATTTTATTTCTATGATAATTTATTTGATTCATTAATTTCCTTCCTCTACAATTATGCACATGCACCTACGGTTATCCTCTTCATGAAATTTGAGAAGTTGGTTGTAACATTGCAGTTGTGGTGGTGCTTGTGGAACTTGCAATACGGTTCTCTTCCTTGAGATATCTCCCATATTTGGGTACACGGTTTACGCAGTTGTGGCTTGAGTTATATTGATGTGGTGTGTCTGTGGGATAGTTTTGTTTAATAATATAAGGTCATTGGACCTAGAATGGGTATTGTCCGGTTTTTTTATGGTATATTAGGGAGGATAATATTGAAAGTCGGCTTAGAAAGTGATTATGGCTCTGGTTGGGACTAGAGAGCTCCATGAATTGTTGCTCTGATAAGGGGTCATGAGATTTCTGCATGTTGCTTTTATTATCAGCAGTGTACGAAGGTATTTTTTTTGGAACGAGTTTTGGCTTGATATGAGATTTTACTCTAGCACTCGGTTGGTTTTGAGTAGTTACTGTGATCAGAAATGGTTTTACGAGTATGCAAGTTGTGTAGTATGTTATGCAATTATATCTGAAATTATGGTTATGGCTGGATACAGCTTGTCCAAGCTTATACATCGTGTAAATGTAAGATTCGGGTCTTGAAAAGAAATTCTATAAGGTTGGGAATTGAAATCCAAAGTTTTTGGGCTAAGGTTAAATTAAGGATTTTCAGTTGTATTGTGTTGTCAGGCCTATATAGAATAGGGTGACGTGCGATCACTCCCGGGTATGTGTGTGGTAAGGTGGAATAGATATTTGAAGGTGAAGAACAACTCTTGGCACGTTCGAGGACGAACATATGTTTAAGTGGGGGAGATTGTAACGACCCGGCCGGTCGTTTTGAGCATTTACACTCCTTTCAATAATTTAAAGTCTTGAATAACTTCCTACGAGGTATTATGACTTGTGTGAATTGTCAGTATTGGTTTTCAAGGTATTTCGGAGTTAGCTTGGAAGAATGAATTTTCATGTTGGAAGCTTAAGTTGAAATAGTTGACCGGATGTGGACTTATGTGTAAATGACCTCGGAGAATTTTTGTATACATTATCTAATGAAGGAGTAAAACTGAAACGTTGCGAAAACTATTCATCTATCCATTTTTAAATATGTCAAATTATTACTTTATTTACATATCTAAAGAGCTCTATTTCCTTTTCATATTAAAAACTCTAATTTTATATTAAAAAGTACTAAATATTTATTTTTAAATACTTATAAACCTATTCTTTTTAAAAAATGGGGCCCCCAAAATTTGGGGGCCTAAGGCACATGCCTTACCCCTCATCACGTTAGAGCCGGCCCTGCATGGAGACCTCATAATTATTTACCAAATTAATGAGTCACATTTAACGCCACCTGGACACCCACCTCGTAGGTTAAAACTCAACAAGTACAACACAAATATGGTTAAATTTGCACAGGGAAATACATACAAGTATTATCAAATAATCCTAACACGCATGACTTCCTATTACTACTATAGTACAAATATAATTTCACAAGGGAGAATTTAAACACAAAGTTTCATCAGAAGGATCTCCTCCTTATATAACTTCCAATGCGGCTTGTAGCCCGGTTTAAACATATCAAATCATATTAAAATGTGAGGATCTCGTCCTCAGCTCTGAATCACAAGTAATATGCACCGTGCCAATCGAAATATTTCCATTTTCTTCTTTAAAATAATTTCTGTTAAATAAGGTCATAACACATAACAAACCCACATACCGGTAGGGTATATAATTCATAATTTGTAATTAATTATCCGAAAATTACATCAAAACCCACTGTAGTGAGTAACAGAACGTCAATTTTGGACTCATAGCCCTCAATAGTGTACAAAACAAAATGATAGACACGGGCTAACACCATCAAATCTCCCAACAGGGATAAACAGTGGAGTAGAGTATAAATTCACAAACTTACCATATAAGGAGCATGAAAGGAGATCTCACATCGATAATCGGAATCGAATCAAAATAAGAATTGTGCTCCTTTATCATGAATAAATCATACATGTAACAACACTATCTGGTGTAACAGCCTCTACCTCTAGGATGCCCTCTACCCGCCTGTCCTCCACCCATAATTGAATATGTAGGTAGAGTAGCAACTGAAATGGAGCCCGTGGATTGAGTGTTATGATGTAATATGTGTCTCCCAAGTCTGGGACAATCTCTCATGATGTGCCTAGTATCATCACACTCATAAAAATCCCTCTGCAGATCTACTGCTCATACTGAGTCTGTGCCGGATAACTGGAATAACCATTATAGGAATCTCGTGTCATTGGTGCAGTAAAATAACTTACTGGTGCACCGAGTAATCTGATGCGTGGACTGAGCTGACCGACTGATCGAGTATCCGCAATAATGAGTTATAGCTACAGAGTAGCATCTACTGAATTCTCTAGAACCTCGAGGCCTCTTGGTCTCCCTAGTTTCCTTTTCCTCACCACAAACATGTTCTGATATCTTGGCAATTTCCACCACTTGCCGAAATGAAGTATCAGCTTGTAGCCTCCGAGTCATACAAAATCTAAGATCATAACTGAGTCCTTTAATGAATCTGTGGACTTGCTATCAGGCTATAGGAACAAAGTAATAGTATGACGGGCTAACTCTTTGAACCTTATGGCATATTTTGACACTGTCATGTTGTCCTGACGCAATCATTCAAACTTTATACGCCACGCATTCTATAGAGTCTGGGGAATAAACTCCCTCAAAAATATCTCTGAAAACTTAGCCCAAGTAGGTGGTGTTGCATTGGTTGGTATGCCCTCTTCATAGACTTGCCACAAACACTGGTGGAGAATTATCTCTCCAAAGGACAATTTCATCCTTTGCTATGCTGACCCAGCACCGCCGAACTGACCGTTTCTTCACATATTCCTAGATTCTTCCTTGGGGTAATACTCCACCCTATTTGTACACGACGATCCCAAAAATAAAGTTTCGTACAGAAAAATCTTGGCACGAACCACGTAGCCCATAAGCTCATCAACCACTGTACTTCCTCTGAAGCTTCCCATACTGCAGCAACCGAGACATCCTCGTCGAATAGACCTTCTGTAAATTTGAAGTTGTTTCTCTAACTCATTTGATACTGAAATATAGGATTATTAAGCACGCAGTCATACCGTAAGTACTAACATTATCACGTGCAAAATCTCAAGCCTTAAACATGTGCAAATTTTGGGGAACCTTTAAGTACCACATATGTACAATTCGGGCCAGAACTGATATAACACATGACCCCGAAATATGTTCATCTATAGTGGACTCCCCCACTTGGCGTGAATCCATAGGACATAATGTTCGATGATCCACAATACTAACCTTCACAGCTCGTACTCATCAACCACATGCCAGAATCCACTGCACCCTCACGTAAATCACTAAGAGATCCTTTAATATATCTGCATCTTTAGTCGGGACCACACGTTAAGACGATGTTTGAGCATCCCTGGCTCCCTCGTAGTCTAGCCGTGACATCACGAACCATCGGCGCACAGCAAATATCGAGTGCGCAATGTCATACACGAGTAGAAGTGAATGAATATAAGATATATGTTTCAAGATGAATCAATATCGCATGATAAGGAATAAAAGAAATGGAATTTTCTAATAGTCCATAGCCTCTCGAAGATAAGTACAGACGTCTCTGTACCGATCCGCAAGATTCTACTAAACCTGCTTATGACTTGTAGCACCCATGAACCTAGAACTCTGATACCAACTTGTCATGACCCCAAATTTCCCTCTGTGGGATGTCGTGATGGCACCTAGTCTTAGGAACTAGGTAAACCTAATACTTACTGAATTAGTGGTAACTCAACCAACAGGTTTTTTTATATGAAATAGAAATTTCCTACAATTCCAAAACCAGTAGTACAAGTCACAAGCTCTACAAAGATCACTAGAAAATCTCTAAATACAATTGTTCCAGAATAGAATCAAATAGTGCAAAGAAAATATCATAAGGTAACTCTGAGACCTGAAAACATGACAACATGTGTACCTTGAGTCTCCATGGAGATGCACGATCAAATAACAGTAATATCAACAACTCTGAGGTACCTGGATCTGCACAAATATATGCAGAAGAGTAGCATGAGTACACCACAGCGGTACCCAATAAGTATCAAGCCTAACCTCAATAGAGTAATGACGAGGCCAGGTCAAAACACCTACCGAACATATAAACTTGTACAAAATGTTACATAAAGCTAACAAGGAAAGAATATCAATGTAAGGCCAATAACAGAAGAATTTCCAATTCAAATTAACAATGAGAACAATGAGAACGCGGATGGCAACGAGAAAACAATCAAGTAATTAAGCAACAACAATATAATGCATGTATTTCAACCTAATTTACCCAAGGTAACACTCCTCAAATTCTCAATTCATAATTCACAACTTCCAATTCGTATACATGTGGCATCTTGTGCCCACATCTTTCCAAATCACTTTTGCAAGGCAAAACCATGTGTATAGTTTCCGTATCAATATCAACTAGGATGACCAATAAATAATTTAAACACAATTAAATATAATTTTTAAATTAAATACAGTGAAGCATCAAATGAGTCATTAAGCCAAGTTCAGATTTAAATAAGGTAAAATAGTGGAGGAGTTGTACAAATAGAATATCAATTGAGTTTAGTTTAAAAGTATATGAGATCCGATAAAATATTATATTTATACAAAATAAGACATTCAATCAAGTTTTAACGAGATAAATATGGGATTTATTAAGGTAAAACGAAATAACAATTTTTCACGCAAATTACACGACAATAAGATAATGAGAAGGTTGAGGTATCAATTAGAGTAAAAATATAATCACCATTTAATTTAGTAAATCTTTGAATAAGATATGAATTTTATGTTTGAAAGACACACAAGTGGAACAACTTGAAAATTCTTTCATTTACCTCTGCTAAATTCTCAGCAACTCACATAGGATGCATGACTCACATAAGAAGTCCATATTGTTCCATTTTTAATATATTGATGATTAATTAATTATAATCAAAATACAATGAGGTGATTTAAGAAACCACAGTAACCGTCCTGGCATGAAATGCATCATAAGAATCACAATCGTAATCAACCTTAATATCACAATAATTTCATATTTGTATATTTGTTGCGGCGTGCAACCCGATCCCAGGCAATAATAATCATATTTGTTGTGGCGTGTAACACGATCCCTCACAATAGTAATCATATATGTTGCGGCGTGCAACCCGATCCCTCACAATAATAAATCATATCTGTTGTGGCGTGCAACCCGATCCCTCTCAATAATAAATCATAATTAATCATAAGTTATGCGGCGTGCAATCTGATCCCTCTCAATAATAAATTATATGTGTTATGGCGTGCAACCCGATCCCTCACAATAATAATCATATATGTTGTGGTGTGCAGCCCGCTCCTCAAGCAACACAAATTAAGCAACCAATTTACAACCAACTATTGAATACCACAAAATCAAAAGGAATAATGAGGCTACACAAAGAGGTCACAACTAATGAAAAAGGCTACACGGTAGCTCACGAAATCAAATAGCAAGGAAATGATAATCCATAAGCCAAGGCATAATTTATGAGCATCACTTAACAATTAAGGCATGTAACATGTAAAACATGAATTCAACAAGTGATTACAATCAACGACTGACATATATGGGTGAACTTGATAACAAAGATGGAACATATTCTAACAAGTTCAAGTAAAGGACGTACAGATAACTCTAATAACAAAAGATATAATCGTGAAAAAATAACTACAATTAATTGCATGAAGGAAGCCTAACAGTCCAAACCGATCAAGTACCAAATATAGGTCGTGTACCCACTCGTCACCTCGCGTACACGACCTTCACATAACATAAATGACACAATCATCCCAAATCCTAAGGGGTGATTTCCCCCACACAAAGTTAGACAAGACACTTACCTTAAAGGAGTTAGGCCGATATCCCAAAATAGCCTTCTTGCGCGAAACGACGTTCGGACGGCTCCAATCTAATCAAAATATTATTATAAATTAATTACAATTCACAGAAAAAAATTTCGGATAATAATACGTCGATTTCCAATTTTATTCTAAAAGTCAACCAAAAGTCAACGTGGGGCTCACTTTT
>AWOL01S0150116.1:0-14178 GCA_000715115.1 Nicotiana otophora
TGACAAGATTCTCTCTTCAAAATCTTCCAAAATAATGGTGTATTCAATGCTCTAAGTGTAGCCGCTTTTTAAGATAAGATGTCCAACAAAACCCCTAGTTATTCTATTTATAATGGGCTAAAAGTCGGGGTCAAAAGGTGATAAAAATGCCCTGCGGGTCAAGTATGCGATCGCAGAGTGGGTCGCAGATAGCTTTTGCGGTTTGCATATCTTCACTTTCCTTCGCAGAGTTGGTTGCCCAGATCTCCAGTGTTCCGTCGCATTTTTGTTATGCGGGCGCATATCCATTTCGCGACCGCATATCATACCGCAGAATCATCTTCTCCTAAACTCTTTTTGCATTTGTGCGATCACTATGCGGTCCACACAAGAGTTATGCGACAACATAATGGATCGCCGAATCCACTCTTACAACTGGGTTGGACTGCTTCACTCTGCGGTTGGTCTGCAACCCGTACATCATTTATGCGGTCTCAAACCTGCTGCATTTCTGCTCTTCTACTGGTTTTTGTTATCTTTTCCATGTTCTTGGCTCTTCAAGTCTGGTTGTCTGCAAAAAACCAAAACTACATAGGAAATGACTTAAAATTCTTTGAAAAATGAGCTAAAGTCTATGTAATTAGTATAAAAAATGCTGAAATTCCACGGCACATCAAGGGTAAGCACTGCCTCTATTATTGCATAAGGCTAAGCACTGCCTTCCTTTGCATGAGACTAAGCACTGCCTCCATCACATTGCATGAGGCTAAGCACTGCCTCTAGTTTTGTATATGGCTAAATGTTGCCTTTCCTTGCATGAGACTAAGCGTTCTCTCCATTGCATGAGGCTAAGCATTGCCTCCATTATTGGATAAGGCTAAACGTTGCCTTCCTCTGCATAGGGCTAAACACTTCCCTCATCACATACAAGGCTAAACGCTGCCTTGTCTCATTCTCGCATATGACTAAGCATATCTTATTCCCTCTATCAAATGATTGATATCGCCGCATCTTTGCATTTTATGGGGTGAAACATCGCCACATTGTACGAAGGTGTCATAGTCTGAAGGCATCATCCTCATGGCCCAAATACATCATGTCATGGCCTGAGGATCTCTCAAAATTGCATATCATTATTCGAAGGCATCATAGTCTAAAGGCACTATCCTTATGGCCCAAGGACACCATTTCATGGCATGCGAATCCCTTATCATACACTTCATGGCCCGGGACGTCATAGTCTAAGAATATTATCCTCATTGTCCACAGACAACTCCCGTGGTCCAAAGGGAGTCTACATCATGTTTAAATTTCTTCAATAACCCTATATATTCACGTGCATCATGTTTTAAGTTTTGCAGGTTACTTGGTAGGTAATCGTTCTACAAACGGGTGCAGTTCTCGCTCCGGTTTCTGTTCACAACGTTCACATCTTTTGATCATCTAAATTGTAACCAATGACCGGCCTTTGATTACTATTTGTTCCATAACCGCTCAATCATTTATCTCGAATAGCCGTAACACTAAAATTCGCATTCATAGCTCCACCCGAAATTATCCGTTACTGACGACACTATCCTATCCAAGAGATCCTTTTTCTAAGCACACGACCACTCTTATAACAATTCCATCGGTTTCGTTTGCCGTTGGATCCAGAAGTACACACGACCTAATTCCTGTAACACTAGGGAAATGCAGGCAACTTAGGAACCAGTGTTCGGCTCCCATGTTTTAAACAATACTTCATCCTTTCTCATTTTGGACAAATTTGGTCAACATTTTCTTTACCCAATAACTCTTTCATCATTCCGGGTAAAGTGGGGCAACTATTGATACCAATTTTGCTCTCATATTTTATAAATTTCATATATACTTTCAAAATATCATTTTTGCATCATCATCAATTTACAAGAGGCATATAAGTATTTTCTATAATTTCCATAATTTTAAAGGCTTTAAAACTGATTTTCTTGAATTTAAATTGTTCAAATATTTATTAACTACCCTTTCAAATTATTTTGTGATTAATTAATCATCTAAATTTATTATTTACAACCACATATATGTTTTATAACATTTTTACTTCATTTGATATAATTACGTTTGTATTTTGAGCTATTTGTACAATTTTACATTAATAGCCTATATTAGAAATACACACGAGATGGCATTTTTGGAGCATCGCTTGGCTTGTTCGATATAGGAATTTCCGTGTTCGAGGTAAGTTATACTTCTAAACTTGGTGCTAAGGGTATGAATCCCCGAATTACGTGCTATGCGATTGGTGTTGAGGTGAAACACATGCAAGGTTACGGGCACGTAGACGCACCATGTGAATTGTGACTCTGTTATTCCTGTGGTACTGTGTAGTTACCTGATCTTATCTATAACCATGAAATGTCTACGTACATGAGGTATTGAGCTATGACCCATGTTAGAAACCATGTCTATGCTACATGCTTATCTTATTAGAACCCACTAAGGTTATTTCTGTTGTTGAGTTATCTGCTTTCATTATATTACATACTCAGTCATATGCATTCATATGCATAGCATATCTCAGTCTATGTTACCATTTATTGACACATCATATCATCATTTTGGGCCAGTTTCATGGCATTGTGAGCCTGAGAGACTGCAGAGATTGATGACTGAGTGAGGCCGAGGGCCTGAGTGTGAGTGATATTATGGAATCGGGATGCACGCCGTAGTATGTTATATTAAATATATTTATGGGATCGGGCTGCACGCCGCAGCGGGTTTTTAATGATTTATGATACCCCTTGGGCTGAAGGAGCCCCAGTGAGCGCGGTTGATTTATATTGAGGGATGGATCTTCCCTGGACATGGATCTTTTCCGAAGCATTTATACTTGGGGATGGATCTTCCCCACCGGCTGGATTGGCCCTACACAGTACTGAGTGACTGATGGTCAGTTCACGTATTCCGAGATGGATCTTCCCTGGGCCGGATTGGCCATGTACAGAACTGAGTGATTGGCATGATGAGTGGAAATTGTGAGACAGTGAGATTGAGTACTCTGAGAGTGTGAGTACATGAGTTCATCTCCGATATACATTGCATTGACATGCACACATGACATAGATGCATAGAGATGTATTTTCCTCATGTTGTAGGGTATCACGTCATATATGGATTCTCACATATGTATACAAATGTGCATAGAGATGTATTCTAGACTTGCTATCTAGAAAGAAAATGAAACACCTTATTTATTGTTGAAAGGATTTTTGGAAAAATGTTGCAGTTTTCAAGCTTACTCATATTTTTGTCAACTTCGGTAAACGACTTGGGTTTTCACTAATATACTAGAAAGGTAGAACAATTTTCAGAAATCATGATTTAGCTGAGCATTCTATCTCTGAGTTACTTCTTTTATTACTGCTTTACGTTGTTATGGACTGTTGTTGGCTAATGGTGTTGGTCCCGTCCTTTGTTCCATCTCGTCACTACTTTTAACCTAATGTTAGGTTTGTTTCTTGTTGAGTACATGGGGTCGGTTGTACTCATACTACACTTCTGCACCTTGCGTGCAGATGTTGGTTGATGATGTTGCTGTGATCGACGTGAGCTGGAATTGAAGACGTACCTCCATTCCGGTTGTAGCTGCCTCTTGTTCATGGTAGCCTTAGATTCATAAAAATATGTTTATGTACATTTCGAACAAATGATGTATTTATTTCACACCAACTTTGTAAATTCTAATCTTAGAAGCTCATGATTTATAATACCAGTCCATGGGTAACGTATCAGTTTCAGATGTTTTCTTTTATTTAATTATCTTATTAATTTCATAGGAGTTGGTTAGTTGTTAAATGTCTTACCTAGCGGGTTGGGTTAGGTGCCATCATGACTAGTTAAATTTTGGGTCGTGACAGTCTAATACTTGTACACTATTCAAAGCATGTTTGATATACCTGTTTCGATGTCTACTACTATGCACACTTAGACAGCATGCCTATATGATGAAATAACACATGCTTCGCTAATCTAGAACATGTTTATAGGCCTTCAACTAATTAATCAATCAGTCGCTTCTATTGATTTTATTGCACTACTTATCCAGATATCATGACTGCAGGATCTTAATCAATTAATTGACTACTTTTGTTGCTTCGTTGTACTACCGCACTTAGATGACATGCCTATAGGGATAAAGTATTATAAAATCAGATTCAATTTTCAGTCATTAGAAATCCTGCCTATAGGATACTGTCACCCGCCTAAGAAGCATGTTTTTAAAATCAACGCTGTTAATTTTGAGCTTTCAAACAGCTGCACCACCTCATTATGAAAATAATTAGAGATCATGCCTATAGGACCTGCAATACCTTTAATTTGCCAATGTGTTAATCTAAAGCTGCAATGCTTCCCGAACATTTTTGGAAATCAGAATCACATAGAGACCATGTTTATATGACTTAATGACTGAACGTGTTCTAATTTAAAACTGTCTACCAGCGTGCAATTTCCTGCTTACATGTGGAGGCCAACGTGAGCCATTTATTGACTGTGTGTGAAGTCCTATATGTTTCGAATGCGCGCCTAGTTTTATCATTTTGAGCATCCTAAGTAGTGTCTAGAACCACCCAAATAGTAGGTCCAAAGCCTCCTAGACCATAGGCATAGGACAGGTAGCGCACGCATAGGAAACAATTTAGAATTGAATTAGAGCGCTTTATGTAAACAACTTTAACATAGTAATCAAGTAGCAGGAGATGATAGTCTGTGCCCGCTGAATAATATGAGCAACCCTTACCCTAAAGGAGTTGCGAAGTATTATACGGGGTGATCCTTTAGGCTAAACAACATAGCACCCCTCTCTTTTACATGTTTATTGTTCACACATAGTCATTGAATATAGAATAATTAAGTTGTACTTTGTAACCTCTAAAGACGTGTATTGACTATCTATATACTTAAATTGTTTACCTGATTTTCTTTACACCTGTTCACAATAGAACCTTTAAACTCCTTGTCTTCCCACACTTATATGATAACTTCGGACAATTGTGATCTGATAATCCCACATAGTGTAAACTTCGGCTGGGACCCACAGTTGTCGACCTTGAAGAGTGCCTAACACCTTCTCTTTGAGGTAATTTGAGCCCTTACACTATCTTTGGTAACATAGACTAGTTAAAACAAAGTTATTTGAAATCAGGTGCCCTAACGCACCGCAAAATCGTTGGGTGGCGAATCTTCGCTTTAAATACCCATTAAAAAGAGTTGTCACATGTAAAAGTCCGCTTGAGCGGGAAAAAGGGACATGATAGTAATAGTAAAGTTTGTGTCTTCAAGACCGGTTGTGACATTTTAGAGATTTGTTATTGATCCACGTTGGAAATTTACTATTAATATTTTATGTGTTTCGTTACTACTTGTTGTACATCCTCTATGTCTACTTTATATATTTTATTAGTATGTGTCAAGTCGACCCCTCGTCACTACTTCTTCAAAATTAGACTAGATAATTTCTGGGTACGTGCTGTTTTACGTACTCACGCTACACTTCTGCACTGAATGTGCAGGTACTGAGACAGGTACTTCCAGTGGTCACACGGGCACGTAGACGCACTTCCACGGACACTTAGTGGTGAGCTGCTTGCCTTGCTTCGATCTGCAGCACCGGAGTCTCCTTCTACCTTGTTTACTGTTCCTATCTTTTTTACTTCGGACAGTAGTGGTAGTAGTTTGTATATTCTCTAGATTGTTCATGCACTCGTGGCATCGAGTCTTGTGGGCTTCTAGAGTTTATGCATTGTTGTACTTATTATTACTATCAACATGGTTTACGTATTTTTCACACTTAATATGTTTGAGAAAGAAGTATGTACGGTTGCATGAGATTTAGCTTTTATTCGATAGATTTAAAGAAACTTATGTTTTTAAAAATTAAAAAGAAATAATAAACGTGGAGGATCACGTCTGGGCTTACCTAACGACAGCGTTAGGCACAATCATGACCTATTATAGGTTCTGGGTGGTGACAGTTTGGTATCAGAGCTTTAGGTTCACATAGGTCTCATGAGTCCTGAGCAAACCTAGTTAGTTTTGCGGATTAGTGCGGAGACGTCCGTACTTATCTTCGAGAGGCTAGGATGTGTTAGAAAAACTCTCTTTCTCCATCTTTTATTGTGCAGTTGATATAGTGCTAAGTATTCTTCTATTATTCTCTCACAGATGGTGAGAACGCACGCGGCAGATGTACCGGCGGTAGAGGGGCTGCTCCCCCCGTTGATTGAGATCGAGGCAGAGGCTAGGAGAGGATCCCGCTCCTATTAGAGGATGAGGGAGTCCTAGAGTTGTTACTGTTTTACCACCAGTGGATCCAATGGATCCTGTTACTGAGGAGCTGGATGAGGCACCTGCAGCTGAGCCGACCCTGACAAATTTCATGACTGCACCGGGATTTCATGAGGACATGGGCTGTATGCTGCTGTTCATGGATTTTATGTCACTGGCTTGTTTATTTCTTGTGGACCCAGCAACATCTCAGGCAGGAGGGAGAGCACAGACCCCTACCGCTCAAGCTCCAGGGCACGCTACTACCGTTTATCAAACCCACAGTGCACTACCTACAGGCGGGGTCTAGCAGTTGCCAGCCGCACCCGTTGAGCAGCAGAAGCAGTTTGTTACACCCCATATTTTCATACGTGAGAGTACGCCATAAATAAATTAATGAAAGCTCGAAAATTAGATGTTACACCCCGCATTTTTGTACGTTAAAATTTCGTCGTAAGTTAATCGACGTAAGATTGGGAATGAGATTATTTTGGGATTATAAGTATTGTGCTACTTCAAACAAGTTATGAGTAAATTTTTGAAGGTGAGAGGGTAAGAAAATCAAAGGGAATGAATTTTGTCAAAGTTTGACATTTTGGAATAAAAATACGGTTTGAGCTACAATACCGGTATTTATGGATTAGTGTCATACAAGGTACCACATGACCATGATAGTAGGGTACATAAAGTGTGTCAAGTGAGTGGTATTTGAACTAATTTGAGATAATTCTTAATTATGCGGTTAATTGGATAATTAATGAGTTTTAGTGGGAGATTAATTAAAAATCTTTGGATTAAATTGAAGCTCCTAACGTGGCAGCCAATGAAAGCTAATGAAATGACTCTTGAGTTACATAGCAACATGGCACATTTAGAAGACTAGTCATCAAATTAGTGGGACCTACCAACTAACACAATTAAATAATTCATTTGAAATTCCAAGTCTTTGGAATGCAAAAGTGACGGATGGAACTCCAAGAATTCATTTGAAACTTCCTAATTCAAGTCACTTTCTAGTCTCTTAAGAGAGTTTCAGCCAAGCACATATAAAGGTTACAATTCAAATCACTTTCTAATCCAAGGGACATAGCAACGTTAAATTACTTTCGAAATAGCAACGTTGTTGCTAAGTTCTTAAGGAAAGGTTTCAGCCAAGATTTTCTTTGCATAGCAACGTGATTGCTTCAAGATTTTCATACGACTTGTTCTGTGTTTTGTCGCAATTAACGGGTGTTAGAGGATTGTCAAGAGAATCGGTTCAGGTATGTTAAGGATATCCCTTCTTTCTTTTTGGAATGATCTATACAACACGAACGAAACGAGCAAATGCACAACTTCCATAAACGACTCTATTCATAGAAGTACTAGGGGTGTCTATATTCTTGATTCCCCATGTGAATTATTATTATATCTTTTGCTCATGGTTTCAGAAAAATACTTATTTGATAAAGTTTATCCGATAGGCATATTATTTTTAGGACAAAAGAAATCTTATTAACGTGTTTCATATGCATTTCATGCATTTATTCATGCACATTGATCCATGACCATATGGCATTATATACGCATATATATATGTATATATATGTATATAGGATATGGAAAAGGTTACGGCGTTACATACGCACCACCACCTGATCAGCTGGTATACGTTGATGATTTGCCCACAGTGGCCGAGATGATATGATGGGATGCCCTCAGAGGCTTGATGATGTTATGAATGCATATACCTATGCATGGTATGTCATTTATACACATATGCATGGCATTGTAAATATCAATGATTCATAGAGTTATTCAGATTTACATGTTGAGTCTTTTACTCCATGTTACTATCATGTCTATTATTTACTTAATTGCATTCCCACAGGTCCCGATAGATAGGTTATGAGCCCTCCAAGTAAGCTATCAGCTTAGCGAAAGGTGTTGGTGCGCTCCATTTGCTCCAGAGTTGCTTGTTTGGTCAGTATGATTTAGACGTGTATTGTTTGGTATGGCGGGGCTATGTACCGACCTTTACGACAAATATAAATTCTTAGAGGCTTGTATACAGATGTCATGTACATAAAAGATTGTATGGCCTTATCGGCCTATGTTCAGTTTACGAGTGGTTATTTTGGTCTTATAGGCCCGTATGTCTTGTGTATAAGTTGGTATTTCATGTTGTATTCTACTTATCTCACAGCAGCTTCTCCGGCTCAGTTATCTATGATAGTATGATACGAAAAGATATGTTATGTTGGTACTCGGTTGAGTATGGCCGGGTGCCCGTCGCGGCCCATCGAGTTAGGTCGTGACACGGTGGACTAGGCTTCGTCCTCCTGTCTTTATGGGTGAGCAGTCATATG
This sequence comes from Nicotiana otophora, assembly GCA_000715115.1. Taxonomy (NCBI): domain Eukaryota; kingdom Viridiplantae; phylum Streptophyta; class Magnoliopsida; order Solanales; family Solanaceae; genus Nicotiana; species Nicotiana otophora. Next base: position 8,634 of record AWOL01S0150116.1, read on the forward strand.
ACCCACATGATTTCATTGATCGTTGCAAGGAAAGGCTACGTAACATGGGAATGTTGGAGTCTAAAGGGTGGACTTCACAATATTCCATTTTGAGGGCAAGGCCCGCAGATGGTGGCAGGCTTACCTCCATAGCAGTCCAGCAGGTTCACCTCTCTTGACATAAGGATCAGTTTACGCATCTGTTATTGGAAAAACACATACTATCTTCAGTAAGAGAGTAGCTTCGGGGTCAGTTCGAGTGGCTCTGTTAAGGTCATAATTCTGTGACCAACTACGAAGAGAGATTCACTGACTTGTTTTTCCATGCATCTATTATGGAATATAGAGAGGCTGTAGAGGTTTATTACAGGTCTACGAAATGAGAATCAGGTTTCTATGGCCCGTGAGGCAAAGATGGGGACTTCCTTTCATCAGGTTGTAGATATATCTCGGAGGATTGAGCGTATCTATTACCCTAATAGAGAGTTTGCATTGAGGGATAAGCGACTTCAACATTTTAATGGATTCAGTGAAGGCCCATTTGGGGGAAGAAGTCAGTTCATGAGGGGCCAGTCAAGCAGGCCTATGCATCTAGCACCACAACCTGCTCGGAGTGCTCCAGCACGACCCTACTTTAGTGCTATTCCAGAGAGTACTTACTGTTCGCCAACTATTCAGGGTTCCTCTTATGGGTATTCAGGCTATCAGAGTAAGACTTCTAGTCAGCAGTTCTTTACTCTGAGGGGTTGTTTTAAGTGCGGGAGTTGGGCCAGGTGAAGAGGTTTTGTCCCAGACTTTGGGGCAAGGCAGTACAGCAGGACCAACGGCCCATGATTACCGCACCAGCTACCACACCGCCCACCCGGCCGGCCAGAGGTGGAGGGCAGGTAAGTAGGGGTCGCCCTAGAGGTAGAGGCCAGTCAAGTGGCTCTCCAGATGGATTCTATGCTTTCTCAGCCACGCCAGTGGGAGTGGCCTCCGATGCAGTGATCATAGGTACTATTTATGTTTTTGTAGGGATTCTTCGGTATCATTTGATCCAAGGTCTACTTATTCCTATGTTTCTTCTCTATTTTCTCCTTATCTGGATTTATCTTGTGAGTCCTTGTGTGGTCCTGTATATGTCCACGCCAATGGGTAATTCTATCATTGTGGATCGTGTATACCCGTCATGTGTAGTGACTTTCTGTGGTTATGAGACTAGAGCAGATCTTCTGTTGCTCGATATGGTTAGTTTTGAGGTTATCTTGGGCACAGACTGGTTGTCTCCGTACCATGCCATTCTTGATTGCCATGCCAAGAATGTTACCTTGGCGATGCCTGAGTTGCCCAGATTAGAGTGGAGGGGTTCGTCTGTTGGTACTTCTAGTCGGGTTATTTCTTTCTTGAAGGCTCTACATATGGCCAAAAAGGGTTGTTTGGCCTATATTTCCTTTGTTCGGGATACCACTGCAGAGACTCTCGTGATAGATTCGCTGCAGATGGTACGAGAGCTTTCTGATATATTACCTGCTGATCTACTAGGTACGTCGCCAGATTGGGATATCGCTTTCGGCATTGATTTGGTGCCAGGCACCCAGCCTATATCTACTTTTCCTTATCGCATGGCTCCAAAGGAGCTGAGGGAGTTAAAAAAGAATCTTCAGGAGTTTCTCGAGAGGGTGTTCACATGGGAAAGAGTATCACATTGGGGCATACCGGTGTTATTTGTGAAGAAGAAGGATTAGAATATTCGTATGTGCATTGGATTACCGCAAGTTGAACAAAGTCACCATCAACAATAAGTACCTATTGCCCTGCATTGATGATTTGTTTGATCAGCTATAGGGTGCTAGAGTGTTCTCGAAGATCTATTTGTGATATGGGTATCATCAGCGGAAGATTCGTTCTTCGGATGTTCCAAAGACGGCTTTCTTGACCAGATATGGGAACCATGAATGTTTAGTAATGTCTTTTGGCTTAACTAACGCCCCAAAGGAGTTTATGGATTTGATAAATCAGGTGTTGAGGCCATATCTTGACCCCTTTGTCATCGTCTTCAATGATGATATATTGATCTACTCGCGTAGTGTGGAGGAGAACGAGAATCATTTAAGGTTAGTGCTTTAGACCTTGCAGGAAAACAAACTATATGCTAAGTTCTCCAAGTGCGAGTTCTGGTTAGATTCTGTGGCTTTCTTGGAGTATGTTGTATCTGGTAAGAGTATTAAGGTGGATCCTAGGAAGATTGAGGCAGTCCAGGGTTGGCCTCGTCCTACTATAGAGACCGAGATTACGTGTTTCTTGGGGTTAGTAGGTTATTATCGTTGGTTTGTTGAGGGCTTCTCATCTATTGTAGCTCCTTTGACTAGATTGATCTAGAAAGGTGCTCCGTTCAGATGGTCCGATGACTACGAGGCGAGCTTTCAGAAGCTCAAGACCGCATTGACTACAATGTCGGTGTTAGTGTTGCCCTCTGGATTAGGTATATATACTGTGTATTGCGACGCTTCACGCATTTGCTTGGGTTGTGTATTGATTCAGGAGGGGCGAGTTATTGCATATGCTTCACGTCAGCTAAAATGCCCTCAAGAGTTTGAGGCATTATCTTTAAGGGGTGTCTTGCGAGGTTTACACCGATCATCGCAGTTAAGTAATGGGATCTTAATCTGAGGCAGTGTGGGTAGCTTGAGTTACTGAAGGATTATGATATTACTATCCTCTATCATCCGGGCAAGGTGAATGTGGTCACATACGCCTTGAGCAGGAAAGCGGAGAGTATGGGTAGTTTGGCATTCATTTAAGCAGAAGAGAGACCATTGGCTTTGGACATCAAGTACTTATCCAACCAACTTGTGAGGTTGGATATTTCTGAGCCCAGTCGAGTTCTTACATGTGTTATGGATCAGTCTTCTTTATTCAAGCGGATCAAGGCTTGCCAGTATGATGACCCACACTTGCTGGTCCTTAGAGAGAAGGTTCTATGGGGTGATGTCAAAGAGGTTACTATCGATAATGATGGTGTTCTACGACTCCAGGGTTATTTATATATTCCTAATGTTGATGTTCTGGGGGAGACGATTTAAGAAGAGGCCCTTAGTTTGCAGTATTCTATTCATCCAGGTTCTAGGAAAATGTATCGTGACATCAGGCAACATTACTGGTGGCGGCAGATGAAGAAGGACATAGTCGAGTGTCTGGAGAGGTGTGTGAATTTCCAGCAGGTTAAGTATGAGCACCAAGGGCCAGGTGGCCTACTTCATAAAATAGTTATGCCGGAGTCAGAGTATGAGGCTTCACTGTGTATTTCCTAGTTGGGTTGCTGCAGACATTGAGGAGTTCGATGCTATTTGGGTCATTATCGACAGACTGACCAAGTCTGCACCCTTTATTCTGGTGGTGACTACGTACTCTGCAGAGAGTTTGGCCCAGATTTATATTTAGGAGATTGTCCGACTGCATGGTGTGCCTATTTCTATCATTTTTTATAGAGGCCATCAATTCACTTCACATTTCTACAGAGCAATATAGAGTGAGTTGGGTACCCGAGTAGAGCTCAGCACAGTTTTTCATCCGCAGACCGACGGGCAGTTGAAGCAGACAGTTCATATTCTGGAGGATATGCTCAAATCATGTGTTATAAACTTTAGAGGGCAGTGGGATTGATTCTTGACTTTTACCTAGTTTTTTTATAACAATAGTTATCAGTCCAGCAATGAGATGGCTCCATTTCGGGATTTATATGGTCGGCAATGTCATTCCCCCTTTGGGTGGTTTGAGCCCGATGAGGCTAAGTTATATGTCATTGATTTATTGAAGGATGCCTTGGAAAAGGTAAAGTTGATTCAAGAGTGACTTCACATAGCACACTCCAATACATAAGAGTTATGCAGATCACAAAGTGCATGATTTATCATTTATGGTGGGCGAGAAAGTTCTCTTGACGGTCTCGCTGATGAAGGGTATCATGAGGTTTGGAATGAAGGGCAAGCTGAGTCCTAGGTTTATTGGCCCATTTGAGGCATTGAGGCGAGGTGGGGAGGTTGCGTATGAGCTTGCTTTTCCTCTCAGTCTATCAGGAGTTTATCTGGTGTGTCATGTGTCTATGATCCGGAAGTACCATGCCGATAGGTTGCATGTGTTAGATTACTACACGGTTCAACTAGATGAGGGTTTGGGTTATGAGGAAGAGCTAGTTGCCATTGATGACAAGCATGTTTTCCGGTTAAGGTCTACGAAGATTTCTGTGGTAAGGGTCCAATGAAGGGGTCAACCAGTCGAGGAAGCAACTTGGGAGGTCGAGGAGGACATAAAGAGCAAATATCCACACTTATTCAGCACTTCAGGTATGATTCTAGGACCGCTCGAGGACGAATGTTTGTTTAAGTGGTGGAGAATGTAAAGACCGGTAATTTTGCTCTATAGAACTACGTTCCCCTATTTAAGACTCCCCAACTGTGCTTTTACTGTTGTATGAGTTGTGAGGATGGTTGGTTTGGTTTTGGAAGGCTTCGGGTTGAATTCAGAACACTAAGTTCTATAATAGTGGCCTAAGGTGACCAAGCTTTACTTGAGTCAACCCTTTGAGTAAACGTCATCAGACTCGTGATTTGAAGGTTCCAATAGATGTTTATGATGATTTTGGACTTGGGCATATTATCGGATTGAGTTTCGGGTAGGCCGGGAGCGTTTCAGCGCCTATTGCTGAATGCTGGCATTTTGAAGGTTTTAGAATTTACTAAGTTTGACTTGAAGTGGGTTTTTTTGTTATTGATGTCTGTTTGGGATTTCGAGCCTTATAATAGGTCCGTATTGTGATTTAGGAGTTGTTCATAATTTCTTTTTCACGCCGAGTTGTCTAAGTATGGTTCGACGCGTTCGGAGTTGGTTGAAATGAGTGTGAAGCTTAAAAGTAGATTAATGAGGTTTTGAGGTACGATTCTTCATTCCGGTGTTGTTTTGTGTGTTTTTAGGCTTAGAGTAAGTCCGCAACATGTTTATGGACTTGTAAATGCATTTGGACGGGGTCCTGGGTGGCTCGGGTGTGTTTCGAACCACCTGGAGCATGTTCAAACTTGGGTGAAATTGCTGGTGTGCTGGTGTGTTTCGCGATCACGAATTTTTTCCCGCGACCGCAAAGAAGGCTGACGAAGGGCCGTGACTTTTACTCTTCATGAACGAAAAGAGGCTAACACGAAAGCCGAGAAGGACCTCGTCCTCCTTCGCGAACGCGAACGCAAACGCGAAGAAAGCAGAGAGTGGAATGGGCTGAGAGGCCTAAGGCTTTCTCGTACGCTACTGTTTGAATGCAAACGGGAAGGGCAAGGTCAGTTGGGCATCACGAATGCGACCATAAGGTCGCGAATGCGAAGGGTACCTAGGTAGCCGAGAGAAGTCGGCCTTCGCGATCGCGAGGCATTTTTTGCAATCGTGAAGAAGAGCGGGCCTGGGCAGATTTAATTTTAATATAGGATTTGGCTCATTTTTTTCATTTTAACTTGGGTTGGCCGGTTTTGAGAGCTATTTTGAGAGGATATTCATCAAGAACCATAACGTAAGTGAATTCTAACCATTTTTAAGTTAAATA
>AWOL01S0150119.1:0-16176 GCA_000715115.1 Nicotiana otophora
GTGCCTTCGGGCATATAATCTCGGGTTCGTTTTTCCCTAGTGATTGATACCTTAGTGCGTTTGAATATGGGTTCCTATGAAATGTCGACCCCACCGACGATCATATGAATGACATGTTGGGGTTCCTCCTGTTCATTTTTCTTATTGGCATCCCTTTCTCTAAAATGATTCTTGGCTTGATAGCTGGGGAACTCTCGAAGGTGGCCCTTATTGAATAGACGGGCTACCTCCTCCCTTAATTGTTTGCAATCCTCGGTCTTGTGACCATGCGTGCCATGATGCTTGCACATCAAATTTGGGTTTCTTTGTGAAGGATCAGTTTGTATGGCTCTAGACCACCTAGTATCTTTGATCATTCCGATTGCCGATATAATACCCGATGCATCGATGCTAAAGTTTTATTCCAATAACCGGGGTGCCTCTATGGGATCGGCATACTTGTCAAAACCACTTTTGTTCATAAGTCCCCAAGAATTCTGTCCTCGATCACTTCTTCGATCGCTCTAGGCGGAATTGTGCCTCGAACCATTATTTCTTCGATCTACTGTATATGGTTGATATCGGTCTCTGTTCGATCTTGGCTACCTATTGAAGTCCCTCTGGTTTTTAACTGCCAACCTATTTGGATGTACTGAACTGGAAGGGGCTCCTAATTGGTCGTCTTCGACCCTGATCTTCGATTGATATCGATTGTGCTCATCTGCCTAAGTTACAACTGGATACTCGATCAAATTTGTTTCAACTGATGTGATGCTATCGAACTCCGCTCGTTCAACCCTTGGTTGAAAGCTTGAACGGCCCAATCATCTGTGACCGGTGGCAACTCCATGTGTTCCATTTGGAATCGGTAGACAAATTCCCTCAGAATTTCATTATCCCTTTGTCTTACCTTGAAGAGGTTCAATTTCCTTGTTGTGACCTTTATGGCCCCGGCGTGTGCCTTTACGAAATAATCTGCTAACATGGAAAATGAGTTGATGTAATTTGGTGGCAGGCTGTGATACCAAATCATTGCTCCCTTCGAAAGGGTCTCTCCGAATTCTTTCAACAACACTGATTCGATTTCATCATCTTCTAAATCGTTACCCTTGATGGCACATGTATATGAAGTAACATGCTCGTTGAGATCAGTGGTCACATTATATTTGGGTATTTCTGGCATACGAAACTTCTTTGGAATAGGCTTCGGAGCCGCACTTGGAGGAAATGACTTTTGTACAAATTTCTTCGAATCCATTCCTTTCAAGATTGGCGGTGCCCCCGGTATTTGATCAACTCGAGAGTTGTTTGTCTCCACTCTTTTATCATTGGCTTCGATTCTCTTCTACCCCGATTCAATTCTTTTGGCGAGCTCCTCGAGCATTTTCAATACCGCAGGATCAACCCCCGAATCATTACCATTCAACCTTTCTAGTACTTGCTCGGTACAACGAGTAGTTTCCGGCTCAACCCTATTCGGAGCTCTATGTTGATTTTGTAATTGAGCAATAGCGACTTGCTGAGCCTGAAGCATCTCGAATATCACTTGGAGACTAACTCCTTCGTCTCCTCTACCCTGTGTTCCTTGGCCACTAGATCGGCCTTCTCTTCGTATACTCCCATCGAGATTTGCGTCTAGGTCTGCGTTTAGAGCAACGTGCGAACTGACATCGACTGGGTTGGCAACCGGTGCTCCTCCGAGATTAGCCTATGGCACCTCGACTCCTGGAGCAGTCACATTTTTGTCTTCACCATGGAATCCGAAGCCCTTATCACCGTGTGTGGATGCGTTTTGTGAGTTTGACATGTTTTAACCTGAAAGCAAAGAAGCTTGACAAGAACAAGAGTAAAATAATGTGTTTTACCAGAATCAGTACTGAACAATCACTATTATCCTTAGCCCCATGGTGGGCGCCAAACTGTTTACTTCGTAAATTGAGTAACAATTAAACTTTTTTTGTGTTTTTAAGGATATGTGATTTAAATCAGCACCAAATAATAAACAACAAATTAAATAGGTAACTTGGACAATAAAGTAAATTAAACCGGTCAGCAAATAATACCTCGACCTCGATTCGAGATGGTCTTGAGGTTAGTTAATAAGAACAATGGAGAATGGAACAAACGGTGATGAACAGTAAGTAAAGCAAAGAAAGCAACGTATATGTATATTCTTCTAAGTGAATGATGAGGTCTACAAATGATTGGAACTCCTTTTTATATAGTAGAGGAAACCTAATTATGCTACAACTCTAATAACAGAAATAGACCCCATGATTGGCACTAATAACTGCTTTGATTTGATCTGTTCCCGGATTTCCGCCGTGATCTTTGACCGATTGCTGATGTTTCGCCGTTCTGTTATTACGCCACACTCGAAGTCAGTCATGCTTGATCTCGATTGTTGCTTGGCCTCGATCTCAATAAATATTTCGATCTCCAGGCTCGACGTTCTATCTTCGAGCTCGAGCCCGATCTATCACGAGGTTACCCTCGAGGCACATACCCGATTTTGACCGTATACCACTATAATATTTTTTTTTTAAGTGTTGGCCATGTGATAGAGTAGATTTTGTTATTATACCTAAGGAAAGCCTGCCACTTTACTTATTGAATAAATTTGAGTTGGATTTCATATAAAAAAAATTGATGTTGCCATTTTTCATTGGCAAAACTTCTGAATATAGGATATTTTAAGAACTCATAACTTAGGTAGTAACTTGTGTTTTTTTTATCATGGTGCGGTAGGATAGTAGAAATTCTCCTTTGAATAAGAAATTTCGAATTAGAATATTGAGAATTAAAACTCTTTCGGTAGATAGCAATTTAATTGAAACTGCAGTAAAACTGTTTCAACTTATACATATGAACTCTCAAACTTTGACAGAGTAAATTGTTTTCTTTTTTAAAAAACAAATTGGGGAGTGGGTTGGAAAAGCATAAAATATTCTATTTTTTACGTTTAAATTTCACTGTGTCTAAATTTGATGATAGGACATTATTGTTTTTTTGTAAGGAAGGAAGTTCCTCATTGACTCAGAATATTTGTCTTATATGGGGAGTATATAGATTCCTCATTGACTTGGATTATTTGTCTTGTATGGGGAGTATATATTATGAAAACATTCTAAGACGCCGAGGTCGTTCTCATCGAGTTCAAAAATTAATTAATACTCATTCAATTGCATATTTTTGTCTAATATTGTTGTTATTGTGCCACTTCAATTTTGTATTCGCTTACTGTTGCCAACATAAGTTAAAATAAATTATCTTTTTCAGTAAGGTACTGGCCAGTTAAACCAATTTTTGCTTGGTTATCATTAAACTTATGGGTTATAGTAAAAGGGGTGAGCTTTTATACTAAGGGATGAAGAGAGGTAAAATAGGTGAAACGAGTTTATCAAGTTCTCAATGTGTTGGACATATTTGTACCAATCTCTTTTTGCATGCTTTCAATTGATCTATCTATTAAATACATTTTCACATTTTGAGCACTTCACCATCTCAGGTTCAGTCACGATAGAAAAGACCAAGATATTATTTTACAAAATTATATACTATATAACTTGACATACACATGCCGAGAAACTAGTACTAATAGAAATATGAAGGGAGTGTTAGGCTAAAACGGCTCAAATATACTTTTAACACGGTGTGATATTGTCCGCTTTAGGTCAAGCCCACACGATATTTTCCGAAAGACCTCACACAACTAAGAGATCCATGCACTTTATATGTAGGCTCCCAATCTTTTCGGCTACCAATGTGGGACGATTCACGGGTCACTTCCTCGAACTAAGTTCCATGAGGCCCATTGCCACGATCCACGGGTCAATTTCCGAGATTCACAATGTGCCACCCACATTGGTAGAGTATTATGGCAACCGAAGCCCGCAACTAGCTTCTTCTTGTGTGCGCGCCTCCCTGCACCATCACTTTTCTATCTCCATAGTTTGTTAGGCTAAAACGGACCAAAGATACTCTAAACATGGTGTGATATTGTTCACTTTGGGACAAACCAGCATAGTTTTTGTTGAATATTAACGTTTTGAGGATTAACAAAGTATGACTAAATGTTCAAAGAACCAAGTCTTCAACGTAGATGCTTAACTGCTCTGAAGAACCTGCTCCTCAGGAGAAAGAATCAGCTTCTCCTGAGTGATACTTGTACGTCTGTAGAAGACAGTAACTTTATCTCAAAGTTACCCAGGTCCGAGTTTGGTGGACGATGGATACTATAAGTGATAAAGGTCGTTGTTCAAACCGATATGGATAATTTAGTCAGAAACTAAAGTCCCAAAGCATGTGGAATCGTTGGAACAGTAGGAGTCCTATCAAAGGGGAAGCTGACTTTGAATAAGACTCATAGAAGATCTTAAGTCGTGTTTAAATAGGATTGACTTAGGACTTCTAAACTATCCTTTTGCACATCAACTAAATAGTCATAAGTTGTTTACTTATGTTGAGTACTTGCATTGTATTTTTTCCGAGTCAGTCTAGTGAATGTGTTTTAGGTAATTGAGTTGTAATCAAGTGTCAAAAATAATCAATGAGTTGGAGGTAGTATTTTGCTTTATAATGAGTTGTATCAATGAGTCCTGTAATTGATACATTTTGGCTCAGTTTTTTAGTGGAGTTGGACCTGAAAATCTTACGTGGTAGGTCGTGGTTTTTGTACCTTTTGAGCCGGGTAATTTTCCACGTAAAAATCGATGTGTTCATTTTATTGCTTGTTTACTTTACGCTTAAGGAATACGGTAAAGAACCAAGTTCTTTAGTAATTCATACGGGCACTCAAACTAACAATTGATATCAGAGCGGGTTCTCTCATTTACATGACTAACACCTAGAGAGATCTTGGAAGCAAGATGAGTGCTCCACCCGGAATTAATGAAGGACAATCAACTACCATACCACTCCTGTTCAATGGAAAATATTACAGTTGGTGGAAAGTAAAAATGGAAGACTTCCTAACAGCTGAAGACTATGAACTATGGACCATAGTGAACCAAGGTCCTTTGATTCCTACTAAATAAGATGCACAAAATGAAACAGTTCCTAAGGACCCCTCCGAATTTGTGCCAGCAGATTTTAGAATGATGGAGAAGAATGCAAAGGCTAAGAAAATCCTTATATGTGGACTTGGTTCTGATGAGTACAATAGAATTTATGTGTGCTCTAATGCGAAGCAGATATGGGATGCACTCCAAACTGCTCATGAAGGAACAAACCAAGTAAAGAGATCAAGGATTGAACTACTCATGAGAAACTATGAGCTTTTCTCCATGAAGGAGTCTGAGCCCATCCAGGATATGATGACTAGGTTCACTATAATAACCAATAAACTGAAATCACTTGGAAAGATATTTACCTTAGAAGAGTTGGTCAGCAAAGTTCTAAGAATCCTTCCAGCTTCATGGGAATCAAAAGTCACTGCAATCCAGGAAGTCAAGGAATTGGACAAAATCTCACTTGATGAGTTGGTTGGAGACTTAAAAACTCATGAAATTAGAAAGATAAAATTGTACAAGGAAGAACCAAAGAAGGATAAGGCCTTGGTTCTTAAAGAGTCTGAGGATGATGAATTTGACTATGATGATCCTAATCTAGCAGTGTTTGCCAAGTTCAAGAGGTTCATGAAGAATTCCACATGTGCATCCAAACGAGAGACCTGTAGTAAGCCCAAGCAGAATGACAAAGCCAACTATGATGGGTGCTACAAGTGTGGAAAGCTAGATCACATGGTCAAAGACTACCCAATGTCAGCAATTGAGCGAAGGAAAGAACGAGCTGAAAAAGAGAAACGGGAGAAGATGAGAGAAAAAGGTTCCAACAAAGGAAAAATCATAAGCAAAGGATTTATTGAAGCAGTGAAGCATGCATTCTTGGCAGCATATGGGGACAGTGGAAGTGATCAAGGGTAAGAAAAGGAGGATGAGGCTATAAGTCTCTATAGTGTGATTGAGGAACATCAAGCAGTGAAGACAAAACCCCTAGTACAGCTTGGAATGTACATTGGAAGACCTCCTTTGTTTGATGAACACCACTATGATGAATGGAAGCTACATATGGAAACATTTCTTCAGGTCACTGACTTGACCTATGGGTAATTGTCAGTCACAGACCAATTCTCCCAACCAAATTGGATAGTGAAAGTAAGAAGTACAACAAACGAGAAGAGGAATACGATGAGGAAGATCGTCAGCGAGTTCACAAAAATGCTAAAGCAAAGGACTTGCTCTAGAGAAGCCTGTCTAGAAACACTTTCCTTAGAGCATCCTCTTGCATCTATGCTCATGATATATGGGGGACCTTGGAAACTGACTTTAGAAATAAAAATATTGAAGTGGCCTTGATAGCGATTGAGGAATCCAAAACAGAGGAAAAAATTATAGGAATGATGGCCATGAGTGATTCAGAAACTGAACATGAAGCAAACAAGGTAAGTATATTTGACTGGAAAGAGAATATTCATGTTATGTCCAAATAATAAATGATGGCCATAATTGTGACCTTAATGAATGAAATTGATAAAATAAGTATTGTAAATGATTAGCTAATAAGAAACCTTTCTTGTGTCAAACTTGATATCAATGAGCTTGAATCTAACAAAGCTAGTTTAAAGAAATAGGTCAAAGACCTTAAGAACCAAGCTCTTGAGCTTACTTCTGAGAATGATAACTCTCCTGATATACATGGCAAAAGAAAAATGAGTGATCTACAGTATAAGATTGAAAATGAATTAAAAATTGCTAATGATAATCGTTGTGATGCTGAATATAGAAATAAAGTCCTGCATGAAAACTTAGAAAAGGCTAATTATGAACTCTCTAGACTAAACAAATGGCATATATCTTCTGATGCCTTGAATTGACTGGATGAAAACTGTAGCTCTAACAAATCTGGAATTAGCTACAGAAAATCTGTCCCTAAGTTTGATCCAATGTATGTAGGAATTTCTGATACTAACATGTGCACTCATTATGGAAGGGTAGGACACTTTAGAGACACTTGTCCCGCCTTAATTCATGCTCAGTTTGGAAACACCTTTGGTATTGCTAAAAATGTGAAGAAGGAAGAGGAGCCAAAGGTTAATCCTCCTATCAATACTAAGTGGATTAAGGTTAACAAGAAAATAGCTTTTACTCCTCCCCCCTTCTGGGCAAGAAGGGATCTGATTCATCCTTTTTCCAGCAAAAGGGGACCCAAGCTTATCTGGATTCCCAAAACTAACTTATCAATTTTTGTGCAGGCTAAGGTGAGAGGAAACAATCATGACTTGTATCTAGACAGTGGATGCTCAAGACATATGGCTGGAGAAAAGAAAAACATTCTCTCACTGACAGCCCTCCAAGGAGGGAGTGTGTCATTTGGAAATGGGGAAAAGGGTTAGATAATAGGTATTGGAAAGGTTGGCAAAACACTCTCCCATGCTATAGAAGATGTGTATTATGTGGTAGGTCTTAAACACAATCTTCTTAGCATCTCTCAAATGTGTGACAAAGGAAATGAGGTAAAATTCAATTCCAAAATTTGCATGGTCACTAAGCTTGATACTAATGAAATTGTGTTAAAGGGCAAGAGACATAACAATGTCTACAAGATATCGATTATGTAACTTCCCTAGATTGAGCACACATGCTTGGGTATAGTGGAAGATGATCCACTGCTATGGCATAGAAGACTGGGATATGCCAGTCTCTCTCAACTCAACAAGTTGGCAGCAAAGGACTTGGTCCTTGGACTACCTAAAGTTGAGTTCACCTCTGACACGGTATGTGATGTATGTGTTAGAGGGAAACATGTTAGGTCATCCTTTAAATCTGATAAGTTTGTAAGTATTTCTAAACCTCTGGAACTCCTTCACATGGACCTATGTGGACCAATGAGAACAAGGAGCAGAAGAGGTAAGAGGTATGCGTTTGTGATTGTTTATAATTTCTCTCGGTATACCTAGACTTTGTTTTTGGGATCCAAAGATGAAACCTTTGATGTCTTCTGTGTATTTGTAACAATGATGCAATAAAAGCTGGGATGTAATGTTTTAAGTATAAGAACTAACCACGGAACTGAATTTGAAAATTCAAAATTTCTTGAGTTCTCTGGCTCACATGGCATTGACCATAATTTCTCTGCACCTAGAACTCCACAACAAAATGGGGTTAAAGAAAGAAAGAATAGATCCTTAGAATACATGGAGAGGAACATGTTGATCGCCAGTGGACTGCCTAAGAATTTCTAGGCTGAGGCAATCAATAATGCTTGCTGCCTGCTAAATAGATGCATAGTCAGACCCATTCTTGAGAAAACTCCCTATGAATTACTTCAAGGAAGAAAACCCAACATCACTCACGTGAGAGCCTTTGGGTATAAATGTTTTGTGCATAATAATAGAAAAGAAGCTCTAGGTAAGTTTGATGACATAAGTGATGAGAGAATGTTCTTGGGTAACTGTCCACATAGTAAGGCCTATAAGGTTTTTAATAAAAGAACTATGTGAGTGGAAGAAAATATTCATGTTATTTTTGATAAATCTAACAATTTGGCTAAGAAAGGTTTGTAGGATGAAGATTATGCCATATGATTCATTGGTGATAGAGATACAAAGGAATCTAATGAAGATGGATCTGAAAACCATAAGAAAATTGATAGTGATCATGAGGAACCAGAAGAAGAAGAAACTACTCTAACTACTGACCAGACTAATGAAGCCACACCTAGTGAACCTGCTCATTTGGGTCACTCCTCAGGTGAATCTTTTCTGGGTATAGAGATCAGACCATGAAAGAATCAATGCTCACATCCTCTTGAGAATATCATATCTGATCCAAATGCAGGGGTGCAAACCAGGTTTTCTCTAAGAAATCTATGTCCACTTACAACATTCCTCTCACAAGTTGAACCTAAGACCATCAAAGAAGCTCTAAAGGATCTAGACTGGATCATAGCCATGTAAGAGGAGCTAAATCAGTTTGAGAGAAGTAAGGTCTGGCACCTGGTACAGAAACCCAAGAACAGAACTGTCATAGGTACAAGATGGGTGTTCAAAACTAAGTTGGATGAACATGGAAATATCACAAGGAACAAGGCCAGACTGGTGGTTCAGGGATACAATCAAGAGGATGGGAATTGCCTATGATGAGACATTTGCACTTGTAGCTAGAATGGAGTCTATAAGAATGTTGATAGCCTTTGCTGCCCACATGGAGTTCACTTTATACCAGATAGATGTAAAGAGTGCCTTTTTGAATAGGTACCTGAAGGAGGAAGTGTTTGTCAAATAACCTCCTGGATTTCAAAGTGAAGAATTTCATAACTATGTATTCAAACTGGATAAAGTTCTTTATGGACTGAAACAAGCTCCAAGAGCTTGGTATGAAAGGCTCTCAAAATTTCTCTTAGCCAGCAATTCTATAATAGGGAAGGTGGACAACACTCTATTTCTGAGGAGCAAATGGAAAAATATTCTGATTATGCAAGTGTATGTGAATGACATTATCTTTGGGGCCACCAATGAATCAATATGCAAGGAATTTGCTGAGATAATGGGAAATGAGTTCGAAATGAGCATTATGGGTGAATTGAACTTCTTTCTGGGGATGCAAATCAAGCAAATACCTACTGGAACCATGATACATCGCAGAAATATATCAAAGAATTACTGAGGAAGTTCAACATGGACTCCTCTAAGTCTATTGATACCCCCACTGCCATTGCAACAAAGCTGGACCTTGATGAAGAAGGGAAAAGTGTGGAATGGAAGCTATATAGAGGAATGATTGGGTCAATGTTATACCTCACAACAAGCAGGCATGATATAGTGTTTAGTGTGGGATTATGTGCAAGATTCCAGGCAAATCCCAAGGAATCTCACCTGAAGGCTGTCAAAAAAATACTAAGATATCTCAAAGGGACCTCTGACCTCTGTCTATGGTATCCCAGAGGGTAAATAGTTGGTTATGTTGATGATGACTATGCAGGTTTTCATGTTGATAGGAAAAGCACTTCAGGAACAACTCATTTTCTAGGTTCTTGTCTGGTGTCTTGGGGAACCAAGAAGCAAAGCAAAGTGGCCTTATCTACAGTTGAGGCTGAATATGTGGCAGCAACATCCTTCTGTACTCAGTTACTATGGATAAGACAACAACTAAGGGACTATAGTACATTTGTTGATTGTGTTCCCATTTTATGTGATAACACCAGTGCCATAAACATTGCTAAACATCCATGTCAGTACAAGAGAACCAAGCACATAGATATTAGATATCACTTTCTTAGAGACAATGTTAAAAAGGGGAATATCTCAATTAACTTTGTAAAATTGAAGATCAAATTGCTGATATTTTTATTAGAGCTTTGAGTAGGGATCACTTTGAAAGGAATAGATTAGAACTAGGTCTAATAAACTCCTCCTACTAAGTTGACTCCCAGTGATTGGTTAGAAAGGGCATAATGAGACGTAGATAATTAAGTGCAATGTGTTTGATTCAACTTTGTTCTTGTATTAAGCTCACAAACTTGCTTAGAAAATCTGACTGATAACTGTGTTGCATGATACTAATATGAAGTGTTGAAGCTTTATTGTAGAAATAAATAAGGAGTTGGTTCTTTGACTAAGGTATGTGCCATACTGTCTTAAGTCACTAGGACTATATATTCTAAAATTATTGCTATACTCAGACTTTTAATTTCGTTGGCATCACTTCTAATCATCTTCTAGTCAAAGAGTAAGGGAGAATCCTTGTGCAATTAGAGATCAATTACTCATGAAAACCTTACAGTCAAAGTAAATGTTATAAGAGTCCAGTTAGAACTCGAATTCGATCACGTTCTCTCTTCCAGTCAAATAAGAGGTAATGCCTTTAAAAGGCTCTTATGAAAAGCTTCTCTAACCTCATTGTTTCTCTCAAACCCTAAGCAAGAATCGAAAGCGATTATCAAGAACTAACCTTTTCTTTCTCTTCTTCGAGTATCATCTGATCACCATGCCTAAAGCCAGTCAAACACCCTCTAAAGCTAAATCATCAACCAAGGCTGAAGCAAAACCCAAATTGTTGAAGCCCAAATCGAAGACAATTGCCAAGCCTTCAAGAGAACCTACACCTACTCATTCTCCTTCGATATCCTCCACTATACTTGCCTCATCCTCCCCTACTGTTCATGTTGTTCCTATCATTACCACCTTAACGGTACTCCCTCGTTCAAAAACAACTACTCATGCACCTGAGCTTCCTGCGAAAAATACCTCTAAGTCAACAACGGTCAAAGAAACTCCAAGGAAATCTGCCAAGAAAGTGCCCGAGGCTGCTACACAGAGTGACATTGTAGCCAAGGGATCTGTGATTCAGGGGGAATCACTGTCAGTCACTACAGGTAACTCATCCTACTTCCAAGTTAGATATTTTTCTGTCTTCTATAGATGCTGCACCCCTAGATACTCTCCCACCCATGAGTGAGATGCCACTAGCAGAGACATTCCTTGTAGAAAAAGGTGCAGGGGATCTGGGAAAGGAGGTAGATCCAACGGCTGTGGAGCCTGTGGTTGAGGGGGAATGACGTAAAGAACCGACGAAAAAGGAGGCTTCTGATGGCCTTGATTTTAGTTGGACTGAGGATGAGAAAGATAATGAAGGTGAAAAAAAAGAAGAAGATGAGAACAGTCATAAGGAACATGATGCTCAAAACATAACCAATGAAGAAGAAAAGAGTAAGAATGAGGGAGTATCTAGAGATGAGAAGGAGAGTGATATAGAGGATAAGACATGTGAACAGACTAATAATTCTGCAGAAGAAGAAAATCAGAGTGAAGAAGAGGAGGTTTCTTAAAGTGAGGGTGAGGATCAAGAAAAGGTAAGTGAGAGTGAGGAAGAAAAGGGGAATATGAGTGAGGCATCTGAAGGTTCCATGACAATTGGAAACACTGCCATAGCCCCTTCAGAAGAAATTGGTGAAGAGACAAGGTCTCAAGAACCCGGGTCTCTGTTAAATCCTTTCACTGGAGATGAAGAAGTTAGCAGTGATAAAGCTGATATGCCACTCTCTCAGGTAGGGAAGAAGTCCAGGAAGACCATTGTAAAAGCTACAAAGACAACAATCTCAACATGGAAAAGAGTGGTTCCTCCTGCTAGAACTCCCCTCACAAGGAGTAAAAGAAAAGTTGTTGATGCACAAATCATGAAGGAGTCCAGAAGTGCAAAGAAGCCAAAGAAGAAGGTTTCAATTGTGGAACCTGTTATTGAGGTGGATGTAGAAGATGAATCTAACTCAGCCTTGTCAACAAAGTCGGCCACACCAAAGAAAAAGGGAGCCAAAGTCACCAAACCTGCTACCTCTTCTGGAAGGGCCAGTAGGGGTAAGACAAGAAAGAATGTGCCAGCTGCAGTTGATCGACTCACAGAGTTCAAGAATAGAAAAGTGCTAAATGGAAAGATTTTTGCGAACACGGATGAGAAGGGGATAGCTCAACTGGTTGAGAAACTTGAGCTACAGGGGTGGAAGCACATATTCGTCAAAGCTTTCCCCCCAGTATGTGTTCCTGTTGTGGTGGAGTTCTATATAAATTTCACATTTGATGGGAAAGTAGTCAAGAGTAAGGTACGAGGTTGTGACATGGAGTTTGATGCTGAGGAGCTAGAGCTGCTTCTGAATATCCTTTCTTTAGGATTTGACAATTATTTAAAGAAGAAGTGGCCAGCCATAGACAATGATGTTGATACTAGTATTGTGGTCACTAGGAAGTTCTCCCAAAAGTTTGAACTAGATGCTCCCCAGAAAGTGTACAAGACTGATATGACTCCCTTTCATAAGCTAATGTTTCAGTTTGTCAACTCATGCATACTTTAGAGGTCTGAGAGAAGGTATGAAGCTACTTTGCTAGACATGGATGTGATGGAACTTCTTGACACTGGTCGACCTATCAATCTTCCTTGCCTGATGATTCAACACATGGAAAGAGCGGTAGATACTTCCAAACCAAAGCATGTTATGCCATATGGTTTCATGTTGACTGAGTTATTTGACAAGCTCAACATTGCCTTGCCTGAGCTTAAGTTTGGAAACCACAATGATATTTTGGATGCTGTTACCCTCATGCAGTGTGGCTATGAGGAGATCAAGGCTAGAGAACCCACAGGATCTGCCATTCTTCCTGGGAGCAGTAGGGTTGCAGAACTCAACAAACGGTTGGAGTTAGCTGTTGAAGAGAATGCCAAGTTTCGTGAAAATAATAATGAGATGATAAAGGAAACTAAGAAACTTAGGGAAGAGCTCAGAAGATACAGGGAGGCCCATGCTCAACAGATTGCTACCCTTGTGAAAGCTTTGACCCCCTCTGATTCTCACCCTTGAACATGTTCCTTCCAAGTGTCCTTAGTTTTTTTGCTATTCTAGTGATACCTTATTTTTTGTTCCTTTTGTCTTAGTCTGAGTAGTTAGCAGTATGCTTAGTTTATTTTGTTCTAATGATGAAGACAATGCCTTGGGATATTTTTAGCACTACTTAATGTCTCCTATTGCTCTGCTTTACTGCTTTGTACTTTATTGGATCATCAGCCTATTTTATTTGCCTTTTCTTATGCTTGTGTTATCGCCTGTTTGGCCTTGAACCTTACATTGTCTATGCTTAGTGCCTAACATTATTTTGTGTGTTTTCCATGATGCCAAAAGAGGGAAGATAAGGTTGGAAGTTGGTTGGAAGTTGTTCTGAACATACATGTTTGTCAATAGTGCTTATTGAGATTATGTAGTTCTTTGAGGTGATTATCTGGTTCTGACGTGGTTCTGCTGTGCACAAAGTTTGTCATCATCAAAAATAGGGAATTTGTTGAATATTGAAGTTTTGATGATTAACAAAGTATGACTAAATATTCAATAAACCAGGTCCTCAAAGTAGCTGTTTAACTGCTCTGAAGAACCTACTCCTCAGGAGAAAGAATCAGATCCTCCTGAGTGATACTTGTATGTCAGTACAAGACAGTAACTTTATCTCAAAGTTATTCAGGTCCGAGTTTGGTGGAAGATGGCTACTATAAGTGATAAGGGTCATTGTTCAAATAGATATAGATAATTCAGTCAGAGACTAAAGTCCCAAAGCGTGTGGAATCCTTGGAACAGTAGGAGTCCTATCAAAGAGGAAGCTAACTTTGAATAGGACACCTAGAAAATCTCAAGTCGTGTTTAAATAGGATTGACTTTGGACTTCTAAACGATCTTTTTGCACATCAACTAAATAGTCATAAGTTGTTTACTTGTGTTGAGTACTTGCATTGTATTCTTCCGAAGTCAGTCGAATGAATGTGTTTTAGGTAATTGAGTTGTAATCAAGTGTAAAAGACAAGCACTGAGTTGGAGTGAGTATTTTGTTTTACAAGTTAGAGTAACTTGTGAATCAAAGAGGAGTTGTAGGAGCACTGGAGAATATTTAATTACACTCCTATAATTGATTCATTTTGGCTCAGAATTTTAGTGGAGTTGGACCTGAAAATCCTACGTGGTAGGTCGTGGTTTTTGCACCTTTTGAGCCGGGTAATTTTTCACGTAAAAATCGTTGTGTTCATTTTATTGCTTGTTTACTTTACACTTAAGGAACAAGGTAAAGAACCAAGTTCTTTAGTAATTCATACGGGCACTCAAACTAACAGTTTTCCCAAAATCCCTCACACAATTAAAAGATTACTACACCTTATATGTATGCTCCCAATCTTTTCAGCTACCAATGTGGTACTTTGTTTGCACACCCAACAGGGAAAGTACATTTGGTGTAAAATCTGAGGTATGTAAAACTTTCTTGCCCGCATTGTATACGGTCGAAATAGATTTTGGCCTTCGTACGACTGGTCGACATGGCATCTGAAGAAACAAATGAGGTTCGAGTTTCATGGACATGTCAAATACCGGGCTCGAAATAATTATCGAGTTCGAGTTCAAATAAAACTATGATGAGAAGCGATGGAATCGAGATTAAATGGCCAGACACCAACCAATACTGACCCTGAGTCAGTACTAGGCCCCGAGTCAATATCGATCTCGAACCCACATCGAGCTCTAACCCTGGAAACTGACTGATACCTAGTCCGATCATGATCGGGCCAAGAGATAAGCACCGTTACAACCACACAAAGAGAGGGAATCTCGAGGGAATTAGAGAAAAGATGATTTATCATGGGTTTCCCACTATGTAATTTCAATTATATCCAAAATAGGATCCATCCACTATAAGAGATGGTTGTTATTCTTGTGGGGGGGGGGGGGGGGGGGGGGGATGAAGTTATTAATACACTGTAACAAAAATACTGTTGATACATTCCTATATTGGAAGATTATTCTTTTGAGCTTCATACATCATTTTATTTTGCTTGTTGATAAATCATCTCTTTTCAGATTTGCTTATTGTTTTCATCATTTACAATCAATATTTGATATTTCTACTTCTCTTTGCGATTCATGTCAAGTTATACCATATACCCTTAGAACTACGTACAAATTCAACCCATCCATTTTTCGGGTAAACAGTTTGGCGCCCACCGTGGGGCTAAGGATAACGGTGGTTATTTGACACAAATCTGCAAAACACACCGTTTTACGATTGTCGTTGAAAGTGTCTTTGATTTCAGATTAGCAACAACAAACTCTCAATTAATAGCCTTACCTGGCAACAACGAAGCTGGCCTTCAAGGTGAGAACAACAACTTGACGCCCAGGGCCGAAATGCCGCTTGTTGATGTCGTTGGGGCCCGAGTCGAAGTACCATTAGACGTTAATTCGCATGTGGCTATTGAGGCAAACCAATGTTCTGAACATGAAAATAACATTCATGGTAGTACTCGATCTGCAGCTCGAGACACCCATAACGTTGAGGAACACAGAATCAGCATGCGTATGATTTTTGAAATGTTACAAGCTCAACAGGTAGCGATAGCTCAGTTGCATAGTCAAACCCAAGTACCGAGCAGACCGGAGCCCAGTCCACCCCGAGAAATCACCCACAGAATAGAGCCAGTTATAGTAAGGTCAAATGAGCAAGAATCGGGGACTAATCCTGAAATTGCTAAGATACTCGAAGAACTCACAAAACGGATCGAAGCAAAAGATAAAAAAGTGGAAATATATAACTCAAGGGCCGATCAGATCCCGGGAGCACCACCAGTGTTGAAAGGGTTGGATTCCAAAAAATTCGTGCAAAAGCTTCCCCCCCCCCCC